>NW_020872755.1:137951-140451 GCF_003789085.1 Penaeus vannamei | reverse complement strand
ATCTACCCCCCCTCAAAAAAAACAAAAAAACTTTAAACGTATATCAAAAAATAACTCTACAAATTGTTTCTTATCTGCCTATCTATTTTTCCCAAACAACAACCTTCCCCCCCTCCAAAAAAAAAAAAAAAAAAAAAAATTAGTGACCTGCCTGTACTTCTTCCCACGCACATTACCCCTCTAATCCGATTGGACGAACTGTGTAATGAAAATCGGTACTAATCTCCTTGATCTAATCGCCTAATCCCTTTTACCACTTCTGATTAGAGGTAACATTAGTGACAAGACGAGAAGTGAGTGTCTTCGGGTGTTTTCTTGCTGTTTTAGTGCGGTAAATTTATTATCTTATGCTGCGGATGGTTTAGTAAGTAGGCCTATCAAAATAATCTAATTACTTGATTTTGGAATGTGCTGTCAACATTATCGAAAAAAATAAACATTCAGTTAACCTCAGCCTAGAGTATGCTATCTAAAGTATCATAAAACTAACCTAGAACATGTCTATATTATAAAGGAGAAAGAAAAAAAATTAAGCTACAGATGATGATGATCTAAAACAATGATTCCCAACCTATTTCAGTCGGTGGCCCCCAATCAGTGTATAATAATTTCTATGGCCCAGTTCAGTGTGTCTTCTATTCAGATATCACTAGATATGAAGAGTGTATTGGTGTCAGTTGCTATAGGACAAGATCACTTTATAAAAAGATTCCAGTTTACTGATACATGAGAGATAATCATATGGTGCTGTATGTGACATAAAATTCGGTTTTAATTTGATTTAATTTGGCTTAAATGGTAATAAAGATGAAAAAAGAAGAATGTTTACATAATATTTTCTTTTTCCCAAGCAAATTTTGTCTCTCGTCACCGTGGTCGAGTGAGGTAAGGCACAGGGTTCGACCTCGCAAAAGGTGGCAGAAAGTGCTCCCTCTGATGGCAACCTCGTCCAGGGCTGAACAATATGGACAGCGCCGGAGCGGAAGAGAGCAAGCCGCCCAGGTTGTAATCAGTTTTCCCCTGTATTCATTTATGTGTGCATTGGTGTGTCTGTCATTTCAGACTGACTGAACCATGTGCAATTGACAGGTAAAAAAAAAGTGGAAAGTATTCTCGCGTAGAACGTCAAAACAAGCCCTCATTCCGCAGTGCTAATGCCAAATTTAGCTTATCCCGGAGAAAAAAATATCTACGAGGATTATAATCTGAAATCACAGCAGTCGTAGAGAGAAAATGGTCTATAATTACAGGCTCGTCAGCTAGTTTTACCGATGTAGGAATTGCGATTTTGGTACTGACAGCTAAGTTATTGTACATGTGTTTAGCATTTGAATCATTGGTTCCTAACTTTTTCTATTCTGTGACTGCCGACCAATGTTATGTTCTCTGTTCAGTGTCTGTTACCTTTTCATATTTAGTTTTTACTAGTTATGAATAGTGTAATGGTTCCAACAGCTATAGGACAAGAGCGCTATAAGGAAAGATTCCAACTCATTCATATGTAAGAGACAATTATCTGTAGGAGTTGTAGGTGAGACAAAATCCAGTTTAATTCTAAATCATAATTTTCACACTACTCCGTGCCCCCCCCCCCCCCCAGAAAGTATTCCAAGTCCACTAGGTTAGGAACCTATGATCTAGAGGATATTGTTCACAGTATCACAGATCTAACCAAAGATATGTTGTCTGTGGTATCGAAAACAAATCAGTTACGGATGATATTAATCTGAGACAAGGTTCTTCATAGCAAGTTTATGTTCATTGGGTCGCGAGAGAGAGAGAGAGAGAGGGGAGAGAGATAGAGAGAGAGAGGAGGAGAGAGAGAGAGCAGAGAGAGAGAGAGAGAGAAGGGAGAGAGAGAAGGAAGGAGAGAGAGAGAAGAGAGGAGAGAGAGAGAAGAAAATTAAATATATACATCTTAGGAATGGTTTCTATGAGAGAGAGAGAGGGAGGAGGAGGGGGAGGAGGGAGAGAGGAGAGGAGGAGAGAAGGGGAGAGACGAGAGAGAGGCGAGAAGAGAGAGGAGAGAGCGAGGAGAGAGAGAGGGAAGCAGAGAGGATGAGGGGGAAGACGAGGAGAGAGAAAGAGGAACGGAGAGGGGAGAGAAGGAGGGGGACGAGAGAGAGGGAGAGGAGCGTACGCGCTCTCCGAGACCGAAGAGATCCCAGAGAGGGAAGAAGAGAGAGACGCCGGAAGGAGAGAGGGAGAGAGAGGAGAGAGAGAGAGAGAGATAGAAAGAAGGAGAAAGAGAGCGAGGAAAGGAGAGAGCGAGGAGCGAGACAAAGCGAGAGAGCGAGGGAGAGAGGAGACAGAAGGACGAGAGATAGATGATGAGGAAGAAGAGAGAAAGAGAGGGAGAGAGTGAGAAGAGATAAGAGAGGAGAGACAGAGAGAGAGAGAGAGAAGTGCGAGAGAGAGATGGAGAGGGAGAGAGAAGGAAGAGAGAGAGAGAGAGAAGAGAGAGAGAGAAGGAGAGAGAGAGAGAGAGAGAGAAGAGAGA
>NW_020872755.1:130451-132951 GCF_003789085.1 Penaeus vannamei | reverse complement strand
CTTTTTCGCTGAGTTACTCTTCGCTCATTAGTCCCTTAGTCGGGCTGTGTTGCCCCCTGAAGCAGCAATAGAGCCACGTGGCCTTCGGGATAACTGCTTTTTCTCTCCTTTTAGGCGTGTTCTCTTTACGACTGTCGCTCATCACGTAAGCACCGGGGGGATTATGTCGGTTTGTTTATTAAGCAGGAATTTCCTACGCGGTTTTCCACTGCCTACATGTGCCTATATATATGTATGATATATGTATGTATATAGGTATATGATATGTATAGTATATATATGTATATTACTATTGCATGTATATATAATATATAGTATATATGTATATATATATGTATAAGTAATACATATAATATACTATATATTATAATAGCCATATATATATACTATATATTATATATATACTATATTTATTATAATATATTATATATATACTATATATATATATATATATATATATATACACACACAACACACACACACACACACACACACACACACCACACACACACACACACACACAATATATATAATAATACATATATATTATATATACATATATATATATATATATAAATATATATATAGTAATAATAGTATATATATTATATATATAAGTGTGTGTCTGACAAACCGACAAAACAAACAGACACAAAAGTAAGCCAAAGCCGACGAAGCGAAAGTCCTCACAATCAAGAAGTCGAAGCCCAGAGACAAGGTCATCTCAGGTCACAGAATAGGCCTATGAGTCTTGAAGGAAATCACGGTCGAGTCAACAAAATCATGGCGCTCATTGACCTTGACACGAAATAGAGATAGAAAACAAAAAACAGAGAAAAAAGAAAAAAAAATGAGAAAAGAAAAATACTTTTAATAGGTTCGTTATCTGTGTATTGTTCTATTTTTTGTTCGATTTCTTTGTTGATTTATTGTTTGTTTATCTAATTTCTTTAGTTTGTTTATCTTCTTAATATTGTGTTTATTATCACAAACACTCACACACACACACACAAACACTCCCAACACACAACACAAACCACTACACACACACACCACCAAACACTCACACATATACACATACAACAGATAACGACACAATCACAAGCGCCGGCAGCCCCAGCATTCTCAACAGTAAAACTATTGTAATTCACCAAATATAACCATTGCGATTGCTAGCAGCTATTGTTAGTAGAAGCCTTATGATCATAATTATATATTTTGATAATTTTTATCGGCATTAACACCATCATCATCACCATGGTCATTAATGTCAATCGATGATCATTATCATTATCATCATTCTCTTTGTCCATTTATCATCATCATGGCATCGCCTCTGCTTAATTTTCGTCACTTATCTGTCTAATATGCCATAGCCGTTTTTGCGGGAATACTTGCGGAGAAGAAAGAGAGAGAGAGAGAGTATTAAGATAGATGAGCATAATAGATAGAGAGAGAGAGAGAGAGAGAGAGAGAGAGAGAGAGAGAGAGAGAGAGAGAGAGTAGAGAGATAAGACGAAGAGAAAGAGAAAAGAGTAGAAGAGGAAAGAGAAAGAAGAAAAAGAGAAATGAGCAAAGAGAAAGAAAGAGAAAGAGAAAGAGGAGTGGAGTGTGTGAGAGAGAGATGTAAAGAGAGAGAGAGAGAGATGAGAAGAGAGAGAAGAGAGAGAGAGAGAGAGAGAGAGAGATGAGAAGGCGAGAGAGAGAGAGGAGAAAGAGAGATGAGAGGAGAGAAGAGCAGAGAGAGAGAGAGATGATGAGAGAGACGAGAGACGACGAGATGAGAGAAAGAGGAAAGAGAGATAAGAGAGAGAGGAGAGAGAAGAGAGGTAGAGAAGAGAGAGAGAGAGAGAGATGAAGAGAGAGAGCGAGAGAGAGAGAGCGAAGGAGGGAGAAGAGAGATGAGAGGAGAGCGGTTAAAGGTAAAAGATCAGAGAGAGAGACAAGAGAGAGAGAGAGAGAGGAGAGAAGATGAGAGAGAGAGAGAGGAGAGAGTAGAAGAGAGAGAGAAGAGAGAGAGAGATGAGAGTAGAGAGAGAGAGAGAGAAAGAGAGAAAAGAGAGAGAGAGAGAAAGGGAGAAAGAGAGAAGATGATGAGAGAGAGAGAGAGAGCAGAGAGAGAGAGAGAAGAGAGAGAGGAAGAGAGAGAGAGAGATGAGAGGAGAGAGAGAGAGAAAGAGAAAGAGAAAGAGAAGAAAAGAAAAGAAAGAGAAAGAGATAAGATGAGAGTGAGTGTTGGCTGAGAACGTAGAGAGAAGCAAGAGAGAAGAGAGTAGAGAGAGAAAGAGACAGAGAGAGGAGGAGCATGAGAGAGAGAGAGGAGAGAGAGAGAAGAGAGAGAGAGAGAGAAGAGAGATGGGAAGGGAGGGATAAGAGATGAGAGAGGGAGAGGAAAGGAAAGAATAGAGAGAGATGAACAAGAGAGAAGACGAGAGAGCAGGAGAGAGAGAGAGAGAGGAAAAGAGAGGAAAGAGAAAAAGAGAAAGAGCAGAAAGAGAAG
>NW_020872755.1:123981-127050 GCF_003789085.1 Penaeus vannamei | reverse complement strand
GACAGGGAGAAGAGCGGAGAGGAGAGAGAAGAGGAACTGATGAGAGAGGAGGGAGAGAGCAGAGGGAGAGAGAGAGAGAAGAGGATGATGAGTAGGAGAGGAAGAGACTTGCAATGACCGATGGGCCGAAATGAGATAGGTACCGGAGAGATGAGAGAGAGAGGAGAGAGAGAGCAGCAGACGAGAGGAAGGAGGTAGAGAGAGAGGAGAGAGGGGGGGAGAGAGGAGAGAGAGAGAGGAGGAGAGAGAGAGAAAGAGAGAAAAGAGAAGAAGAGAGAGAGAGAGAGAGAGAGAGAGAGAGAGAGAGAGAGAGAGAGAGACGGGAGAGGAGAGAGAGAGAGAGAGAGAGAGCAGAAAGAGAGAAGACAGACAGACAGAGAGGAGAGGAGAGAGAGAGATGTGTGTATATGTTTTTGTGTGTGCTTGCTTATAATTATGTGTATGTGTGTGTGCGTCAAAGTTCATATATACATACACCTACACAAACATATACAAACCCACATATCTCATTATATCATTGAATACCATCGCATCTAAAAAGTCACAAAATCCTATAGTGTTAAGAAACCTCACAGCTACCACAATAGAGTGTCAATCACCAGCCCTTTCTTTTGTATGTTTTTTTCCTGAGTCCTTGAGGGAAAAAGACCTTTTCTTTCTCACTTCCGACGATCACCCGAGGTTCTTCCCCTTCGGCTTTTTTCTCCAACTTGAACCACGAGGGGCCACGGAAGGTTCATTTGAGCCTAGGCTTGCATTTCCCCCTTGTGATTAAGGTAAGAGGATGTTTATTTATGCCCATACTGCAAAAGCACACGCACGTATATGTGTGTAATTATATATATATACGTATTTATTTATATACACATTACTTTTCACACACGCAGTAAGGAAATACAAATTACACAAAGATAAACAACCTCCTTTCCTCGCGTAGACTGTAACTTTACCACTTAACTCTATATTGCCGAGACTGCGCACCTCAATCTCGAATCCAACTTGGCTGATTCTCTCAACATTTGTAAGTGTAATCTGTTTTTATAATTAGAATATTCTCATTAAGACCATTTAGATATTCTTAGTTTTGTCTATCAAATGAAGAATAAAAATCAAGTAAATGAGTAAATTAGAAATGAACCATTATGTAAATAATGTAGATCGTAAATTAAAAGTTCTTAAATGTTCGAAGTAAAAACGGTTTCTATAATCAATATTTTTATAATCATTTATGATTGAATAAAAGAGTAAAATGAAAAAAGAACCATCCTGTATTTGTGTATATCGTAAATCAAAAGTTTAACGTAAAGTTTGAAAAATTCATAATAGAGTTCGGATAAAAACTACAATAAAAAACGTAAGATTATGAGTTTCTCCTTTCTAAAATTCAGTTTCTTTCTTGGTGTCCATTTCTTTTTCCGGTGGAGATTCTAGTCTAAAACACCATGTAAAATCGTTATCAAAATACACAAAAACAAATTATAGACAAAACAGGTGAGACACTCCAGGTGGGCTTCCCGTTTTCTATAGTGGCGCTCCAGGTGGGCTTCCCGTTTTCTATAGTGGCGCTCCAGGTGGGCTTTCCGTTTTCTATAGTGGAGCTCCAGGTGGGCTTCCCGTTTTCTATGGTGGCTCCCTCTTCCCCGCCACGAGCAACCTCACAGCCGGGGTTAAAAGCAGGGGTTTTAGGCGACCTACGAGTCCTACGGGGATGCAACCTCCGCCGGGGAATGTGGGTGGAGACGCCATCCTTTAGCTCGTAAGGGCGGAGACGAAGGGGGAGCGCGGAGGGCGTATACAGGCGGTCCACTCCAAATTAACCCTTTCATCACGAGAGTTAAAAACACATACCTCATCGTTCGAGGAATTTCCTTGTACCTTGTATATTGTTTCCGTTCTCAAGCTAATCTAGAGAAATATGTGGATGCCGTCTGCAACGCACACACACACACACGCCACACACACACACACACACACACACACACACACACACACACACACACACACACACACACACACACACACACACGCACATATATATACCACAGAATGAGAACGAATATCTTCACAATACAAGAGATGTATTTAAGCGGTTTCGAATACATCTACGTCAGAAATACATGGAATTTCCTTATATATATTCGAAACCGGTAAAATACATCTCTTGTATTGTGAAGATATCCATTCTCATTCATACCTTTTTCTACACTTGTAAACATGAATACGGTTCGTTAGGCTAGAGTAAGGTTAGAATACGATAGGTTAGGTTAGATAGAGAATGGGTCACGTTAGATAAGATTACGTTAAAGCTAGGTTATGCTGAGTTAAGATTAGAATGGGTCAGATCACGTCAGGTTAGGTTAGATTACAATTAGATGAATTTAGGTTAGATTAGGCTGGGGTTAGGTTAGATTAGACCAAGAAAGGGTCCAATTAGAAAGATTAGACCAAGAAAGGGTCAATTAGATGAATTTAGTTAGATTAGGCCGGGGTTAGGTTAGATTAGACAAGAAAGGGTCCAATTAGATGAATTTAGGTTAGATTAGGCCGGGTTGGTTAGATTAGATCCAATTAAATGAATTTAAGTTAGATTAGGATCGGGTTAGGTTAGATTAGTTGACTAGTTTAGACCAGGTCATGTTAAGTCAAGCTAGGTCAGGGATCGGGAAATATGACATAGAACAAATCCAAAGAAATATTGTTTTTATATGCCTTATACCACGTTATATCTCAGAAAAGGGAAATACTACGGAAATGTGTCTTGCTTATAAGGAATGAACCGCGACAAAGATTTATATTAAGCCTTAGATATGTCTGATTGAATTCCTTAGGGACGCGATTGACCTGATTTCCTGAGTAATTAACTTCATTAGTTACTCCTCACGCTGGAATGTGTATTAATTAACCCGACGCAGGCTATGTATCTCTTGTCTGTTTCTATTATCTTGTCTCTCTCCTTTATCAATCTCTCTGTCGTGGCTTCGTATGTGTATGTTCCTGCCTGCGTGTTTTTTTTTTCCTTTTATCTCTCTCTCTTTCGTTTTTTATTTTTCATTCTCTCTCCCTCTATAT
>NW_020872755.1:116481-118981 GCF_003789085.1 Penaeus vannamei | reverse complement strand
AAAAGAACAAGTAATTAACATAAAATACTTCTAAAATAATAATAAGGAAATGGATAAAAAGAACAAGTAATCTAACAAGTATACCCATGAAAAGAAGTACAAAAAACAGAAAGTAAAAAAACTATAAATAAACATTCCAGAAATACAGAAAACGATATACAAAAAGAAATAGCAAAAAAAAAGGGGGGGGAAGAGAAGAAGAAAAAACACAAAAGAGGAGATAAGTGAAAGGAAAAAAAAAAAAAAAAAAAAAAAAGGAAAAAAAAAGTTTCCAAGGTTGTTCGTTGTTCGGTAAACACACCGATGCAAAGTATAACATATGAATACATTAATTTCGGTTGTTGATTGATTTTTTTCTTTCTGATGTTATTGCATTTCGTTATATAATTGTCTTTCTTACTGATGTTATCGCATTTCTTAATGTAATTGTTCCTTTCATTCTGCTCCAAACGAATTTAATCCTTTGTTTCCATAGTCAAGAATCCTGATTTCGTTTTCAGCTCCTATAAACTTTTTTTTTTTTTTGTCAACATTTTCCTTGTTTTTTTGTTTATTTCGGCTAGTATGTGTGTGTGTTTGTGTCTCTGTCTGTCTGTCTCTATCTCCGTCTCTGTCGCTGTTTGCCTGTTTCTCTCTATCTATCTGTCTCTGTCTGTCTGTCTGTCTGATTCTCTCTACCTATCTATCTATCTCTGTGTCTGTTTCTGTCTCTCTCTCTATCTATCTATCTCTCATTCTGCTTCTGTTTCTTTGTCTGTCTATATCCCTCTCTATTTATATCTCTATCTCTCTCTTTATCTAGCTATCTCTGTCTCTCTCTCTCTCTCCATCTCCTCCCCTTTACCTCTCTTCTTCCCTTCCTCTCCCTCTCCCTCTCTATTCCATTTCATTCCTCCCCTCCCCCCCCCCTCCCTTCCTCTTTACACCTCACTCCTCTCATAAAAAAATCGCACTTTCTCACACCAAGTAATGCCAAAGCCAGAGTATTCCATTCCCACACGTCCTTATTTTTCATACCCAAGGGAGAGAGTTGGTAAAACCCATACCTCCTTTCCATCTGTCTCTGTCTCTGTCTGTCTGTCTGTCTGTCTCTCTCTCTCTCTCTCTCTCTCTCTCTCTCTCTCTCTCTCTCTCTCTCTCTCTCTCTCTCTCTCTCTCTCTCTAGGACTCGGCATTGTGGATAAAGGTACTAAGCTCCTGCAGAAATGGGGTACGTGTTGAAAATGAATGTCTTCACAGCTGCAAGAGTTGCATTTGTGACCGGTTTCGATTCTATTTTTTTTTCGTCGGGAATAAAATGCTTTGATTGAAAACGGTTGGAAACATCTCAATCTAAGTGTTGTAGTATAGTAAGAATATGTCATAAGGTTAATTTCTCTTGCGTGTGTGTTTTTATCCAATTTTAGAGGGTGCTGGTGGTGACTCCCCGTCTGCGAGACCACCCCCTCCACGAGCGGGTCCTCCCCCATGCCCCCTCTCTCCCCGCGTCTCGCCGTCAACACCGACGCCCCGCCTCCAGCGTCTCGAGACAGGAAAAGACGCGAGAGTGATAGTGAACCAGTGCTCGTGGAGGGGGGGGGGGTCTAGCAGGCGGGGATTCACCACCAGCATCCTCTAAAATTGGATAAAACACACACACAAAAAAAACATCAACCTTATGACATATTCTTATTATATCATCGATGCAGTGAAAAATACAATGATTCTTGACAGTTTTGTCTCGAGAAAAAAATAACTTACTTTTAACAGTGCATTAAGAGGGGGATATTGCTTACCATAATGACAGATTTTTCCAGATCGTGGAGGGGGGGGGGGCTAGCAGACGGGGATTCACCGCCTTCACCCTCGGTTTGTATTCCCTTCCGGAAGTGTCCTGCGCCCTCTAAAATTGGATAAAACACAAAACATCAACTTTATGACACATTCTTACTATATCATCGATGTGGTGAGAACACAATAATTCTTTGCAGTTCTGCCCCGGGAAAGAAAAAAAGATATTTAACAATACTAGAAAAGGTATGAATGAGACTTTTCTACATTTGTCAACATGGATACGGTTCATTTGACAATATACATTAAGATGGGAATTGATTACCATAATGACAGATTTTCCGGTGCTGATGCATCGACCTTCCAGGCTCTACCATTGTGACATTCGTTTTGTATACCTTTTGAATTGGTTAAATGATTCTAAAGAGATGACAGTAAAAGCACAGTTGCAATGAATCTCTGATATAATCCTGCCATATATATAGTATAATTTCAATATTGTTCCGCAAATAAAAATGGTTTTCATTCTAATTATCCTCCAATCTACATATTACTTACAATTGCCAAAAAAGAATATTTGACAAAAGACTTGGGAATCGAACCCAAGTCCCCCGCCTGGAAGGCGAGTGCTCTACATTGTGCCATTGCTCCGGATTACGAATTTGCTATTTGGGATTAATAACGTGCAAGATAGGCCCCCCTAAAATTTCTGATCAATTCATCATCACAA
>NW_020872755.1:108981-111481 GCF_003789085.1 Penaeus vannamei | reverse complement strand
CTCCTCTTTTGTGTTTTTTCTTCTTCTCTTTCCCCCTTTTTTTTTTGCTATTTCTTTTTGTATATCGTTTTCTGTATTTCTGGAATGTTTATTTATAGTTTTTTTACTTTCTGTTTTTTTGTACTTCTTTTCATGGTTTACTTGTTATAGATTACTTGTTCTTTTTATCCATTTCCTTATTATTATTTTAGAAGTGTTTTTTATGTTAATTACTTGTTCTTTTTTATCTTTTTTCTTCTTATTATTTTTAAAGTATTTGTATCCTCTACTTATATCCTATTTTTTATACTGTTTCTTTATTAAACTTTAAAGAAACTGATATGATACTTCTTTCATAGGCCTGTAACCCCTCCATACTGTCCACTTATACACGTATCTTCTTTACTTATATCATTTGTTTATATTCTTTGTCCATTATACTTCTATTCTAAATCATATCATTTTCCCCAGCATACTATTTTTAGATATCAAACTCATTTACGTCTGTAATCCCACTACTATTATTCACTTATATAATATCTTTTCTAGTCATATCCAAATTTCTCTAATATACTTTTTTTTCGTTTTTTTTCCTATCAGATGTACATCTCTGTTTTTTACATCAAGATTATTGCTTACGCCTGTAATCCTTCTACCACTGTCTACTTATACACTTATCCTTTCTACTTGTATCCGCATTTCTCTATTATAACTGTTTTCTAAATATATATATATATATATATATATAGATAGATAGATAGATAGATAGATAGATAGATAGATAGATAGATAGATAGATAGATAGATAGATATAGATAGATAGATAGATAGATAGATAGATAGATAGATAGATAGATAGATAGATAGATAGATAGATAGATAGATAGATAGATAGATAGATAGATAGATAGATAGATAGATAGATAGACAGACAGACAGACAGATAGATAGATAGATAGATAGATAGATAGATAGATAGATAGATATAGATATAGATATATTCTTTATCAGATATACATAACTCTTAGATATCAAACTTATTTCTTACACGTGTAACCCCTCTTCCATTAGTCACTTATGCGCTTATAACTTTTGTAATCATATTCACATTTCTCTAATATACCTGTTTTCTATTTTTTTTTCTAGATGTATTTTTTTCTTTTTTTTAACATCATGGTTACTTATTACGCCTGTAACCCTTCCACCACTGTCTACATATGCACTTATGTCATCTCTACTTTTATCCTCATTTCTCTATTATACCTGTTTCCTATATCATGTTTTTTTTTTCTTTCTTTTTTTTTTGTCAATAGATTTTTTCTCTTAGATATCAACTTTTTTTTTACACTTGTAATCCCTCCACCAGTGTCCAATTATGCACTTATATTTCCTCCAGTCATAATCTCATTTCTTAAATATACCTGTTTTCTATATTTGTTTATCAGATATACATTTTTTAGACAAAAAAAAAAAAAAAAAAAAAAAATCTTACGCCTGTAACCTCTCCATTCCTGTCGTTATCTCCGTGCTTTGGTCGAACGCCAAAAATAAGATGGTTTTTCCCGCATTTTTTTTTCTTTTTTTTCTGTTGATGTGTCAAGATCTGTCCTTTTTCCATCTTCGGAGTCACTCATTTTCTCGTTTATTGTCACTCCGTTTGACCTTCCTTTGTTTTTTTTTTTTTTTTTTTTTTGTTTTGTTTTTTTTTACTTGCTTTGTCAGCTGGTTAAGTTTTGTGTTTATTTTTTTGTTTGTTTGTTTGTAGGTCGGTGGTATTTGTTGTCGATTTGGTTGTTATGATTATTATTATTATTATCATTATGATCATCATCATCATCCTCATCATCATCATTTTTATTATTACTATTATTATCATTAACAATATTATTATCATTATTATTACTACTACTATAATCATTGTTATTTATGTTTTTGTTATCATTATTATTATTATTGTTGTTGTTGTTGTTGTTGTTGTTGTTGTTGTTGTTTGTTGTTGTTTTTGTTTTATTATCATTATCATTATTATTACTACTATTATCATCATTTATATGTTAACATTATTACTATTTTACATATATATTATTATTATTATTATTATTATTATTATTTTATTATTATTATTATATTATATTATTTATTATTATTTATATTATTATTATTATTATATTATATTATATTATTATTATCATTATTATTATTATTATTATTATTATTATTATTATTATCATATGACTATCATTGTTATCATCATTATCGTCATCATTATTATTATTATCATTACTATCATTATCATTATTATCATTATTATTATTACATATATATGTAACATTATACATATTATTTTTGTATATTATGGTACTGTATATATGTATGTTACTTCTCTCTCCTATCTTCCTCTTCTCTCTCTCTCCTCTCTCTCTCTCTCCTCTCTCTCTCCCTCCCTCTCCTCTGTGTGTTGTGCTGTACCATTATATACTCCTACTCTTCCAATTACTACTCTACTACTTACTATTACTGC
>NW_020872755.1:104555-107843 GCF_003789085.1 Penaeus vannamei | reverse complement strand
TAACACATTCTTCTCATAAGACCGTTAAACGTCCCCCAATATTTAAAACTGCCTACTCTTTCTCTCCTCTCTCTTCTCACGCGAAAAGCGATTTATCATAATGAGAAATGATAAGGCAAGTGCAGAAGCCCGAGACATGCAAAAGACAAGTGAGGGAAAGGCCACAGAGTTTGCTAAGTAATCACTGCAAGAGATCGACAGTAAAAACATCTCATAAAGCACTAAGGCTCGGCGATTATATATAATAAGAAACGTTCTAAAGACTGTATATATTTTAATCTCTGCACTGCTCTGCTCCTCTCTTCAGATCGTCTCTCATCTCTCTCCAACTCTCTCTCGCTCCTCTCTCTCTGCCTCTCTTCTCCTCTCTCTCTCCTCATCTCTCCTTCCTTCTCCATTAGGAACTATCTAAGATGTAATAATTTTTAATCCTCGTACTCGTCCTTCTGCAATAGTAGCATAGAGGCAATAGGACGGCTCTACAATCGTGACGGGCTGTCGTGTGGTGGTGAGCTAGACGATCTAACTCCCTCCGAAGCTCTCTCTCTCCTCTCTGTTCTCCTTACTCGTCTCTCCTCTCTCTTCTCTCTCTCTCTCTCGTCTCTCCTAACTCTCTCGTCCTCTCTACCTCTTCTCTCTTCGCTCCCTTCCCTCCAGCTCCTTCTCGCTCCGTCCGCAATGGGGGGACTTGGTGTATCGAATCCCAAGTGCGTTTTGTCAAATATCTTTTTTGCGTAATGTCAAGTAAATGTATATTCGATGATAATTAGAATGAAAACCATTTTTATTTGCGGAACAAGATTGAAATATAACTTATGATATGGCAGGATTATATCAGAGATTCATATCAACAGTGCTTTTACTGTCATCTGCTTTTAGAATCAGTTAACCAATTCAAAAGGTATACAAAACGAAAACTTGAAGTCAGCAGTAGCTAAGATCCGCGACGAGTGAGAGAGAAGAGAGAGAGAGAGAGGATGAGAATGAGAGAGAAGATGCAGAGAATGAGCGAGAGAGAGAGAGGGTACAGAGAGGAGAGCGAAGAGAGAAGAGAGAGCGAGAGAGAGAGAGAGAGAGATATTTATGTTATATATTAAAACATCTATAAATGTTTCTTCTACTATCATTCGAGTACTCTCTTCTCTCCCTTCCGATTCGTTCATTAATAATCACGCTCTCGCGTGAGCAGAGAGAGAACGAGAAAGGGAGGAGTTTTATTATTTTACTTGAGAATGTTTTATCTTTCAGTACTCATGTTTCTTCTCTTCTTCCCCTTGCTTCATGTTAATAATCACGCTCTCACGTTGTGTGTGTGTTCGAGAGAGAGGATAGAGAATAGATAGATACATAGAGAGAGAGAGAGAGAGAGAGAGAGGAGAGAGAGAGAGAGAGGAGAGAGAGGAGAGAAGGAGAGAGAGAGAGAGGAGCAGAGAGAGGAGATGATGATATTGTACATTCTTTAGAATATTCTACTATCTTTCAATACTCACTCTTTCTCTCTTCCTCCCTTCTTCATGTAATATTCACTCTCTCACGGTGAGAAAAGAGAGAGAAACAGGAGTAGTTATTATTTTACTTGGAGAATGTTGATCTTTCAGTACTCAGTGTTCTCTTCTTCTTCCCTTCTTCATGTAATAAATCACGCTCTCACGTTGTGTGTGTATGTGATGAGAGAGAGAGGAGGAGAGGAGAGAGAAAGAGAGAGAGAGAGAGAGAGAGAGAGAGAGAAGAGACAGAGGAGAGAGAGAAAGAGAGAGTACTGAGGAGACGAGAGGAGGAGAGAGAGAGAGATTTATTTATTGTTACGTCTTAGAATGTTTCTATTATCTTCAGTACTCACTCTTTCTCTCTTCCTTCCCTTCTTCATGTAATAATCACGCTCTCACGTGTGTGTGTGTGTGTGTGTGTGTATGTAGAGAGAGAGAGAGAGAGAGAGAGAGAGAGAGAGAGAGAGAGAGAGAGGGAGAGAGAGAGAGAGAGAGAGAGAGAGAGAGAGAGAGAAAGAGAATTTTATTTATTTATTTTATATTATTATTATTATTACTTATTTATTTATTATTTTACATGTAGAATGTTCTACTATCTTTTCAGTACTCACTCTTTCTCTCTTACTTGCATCTTCATGTAATAATCCGTAGGCACACAAACGGAACCATTGTGATGATGAATTGATCAGAAATTATAGGGGGCCTATCTTGCACGTTATTAATCCCAAATAGCAATTCGTAATCCGGAGCAATGTCACAATGGTAGAGCACTCGCCTTCCAGGCGGGGGACTTGGGTTCGATTCCCAAGTCTTTTGTCAAAATTTTCTTTTTTGGCAATTGTAAGTAATATGTAGATTGGAGGATAATTAGAATGAAAACCATTTTTTATTGCGGGAACAATATTGAAATTATACTATATATATGGCAGGATTATATCAGAAAATTCATTGCAACTGTGCTTTTACTGGTCATCTCTTTTAGAATCATTTAACCAATTCAAAGGTATACAAAACGAAAACTTGAAGTCAGTAGTAGCTAAGATCGGAGAGAGAGATAAAAGAGAGAGAGAGAGAGAGAGAGAGAGAGGAGAGAGAGAGAGAGTTTTATTATATTATTATACATCTTAGATGTTTCTTTATCTTTCAGTACTCACTCTTTCTCTCTTCTTCCCTTCTTCATGTAATAATCACGCTCTCACGTGAGAGAGAGAGAGAGAGAGAGAGAGGAGTTTTATTATTTTAACGTCTTGAGAATGTTTTATCTTTCAGTACTCACTGTTTCTCTCTTCTTCCCCTTCTTCATGTAATGTAATAATCACGCTCTCACGTGGTGTGTGTGTGAGAGAGATAGAGATAGAATATACATAGAGAGAGAGACAGAGAGAGAGCGAGAGAAAGATAGGAGAGAGAGAGAGAGAGAGAGAGATGAGAGAGAGAGAGAAGATAGAGAGAGAGAGAGAGAGAGAGTTTTATTATTATTATACATCTAAGAATTATTGTTTACTATCTTTTCAGTTACTCACTCTTCTCCTTCCTTCCATTCTTCATGTAATAATCACGCTCTCACGTGAGAGAGAGAGAGAAAAGAGGAAGTTTTATTATTTACGTCTAGCAGACCTTCACGTGGTGCCCTGTTCCTCTCAAGGAAACCAACTGCTACACCACATACACAACAGGAACTTTCCAGGGTGGCTAAAAAAGGATAAACCCTCGGCCCTCGGAGATGTCTCGATTTAGGATCATTAGCTTTAACGCTGAAGGACTCTCTTCTGTAAAGGCAGAGATCCTAGGAACACTCCAA
>NW_020872755.1:77055-82055 GCF_003789085.1 Penaeus vannamei | reverse complement strand
CCATGACATGTCGCAGGTGGTCTTTTCGCTGATCCTGAACTACCATGGCAGGTGCAGTCACCGGCTTCGTTGGATCGGCGTCGGGATGGTGTTCGTGGTGGCGGCTTGTCTCTCGGCTGCCATCCCGCACCTCCTGTTCGGCTTTGGGCGAGACGGCTTCGGGGCGGAGCTGGCTGGCTTCGTGGGGAACGGGACGATGGCGATCGCTGAGAATAGTTAGTTGTTTGATTCGTTGTGACTTGTAAATCGATCTAGGGATAGCAGGGACCGATGAAAATGGTGGGGATGGTAACAGTAATTATAATAATGATGATAATGATGTTTATTTATTTCTCAAAGATTTCTAAACTGAAATATCCCGTTTTCTTAACCTTTTATGTTTTAGCGGAAAACGAGAGATTCTCGACCAACCATTCACGCTCTCCTTTACAGCGCGAGACCTATGTTTCTTCGTCGGCGATGAGAACTGCGGAAGTGACGTCACAGCAGAAGCGCTCCTGGGCACTGTTCTCTTGCTCTTCATCTCACAGTTCTTCATGGGCATCGCTGTCACCATCTTCTACACCGTGGGAGTCACCTACGTGGAACACAACATTGACAGGAGAACGTTTCCTCTATATTACGGTGAATGATCATCTTTTGGCATTGCATTGATTGCTCTAAAAGAGTCTTGTTTGTGCGTCTATATTTCATATCGTGTGTTTTTCTTAATAACAGGTATTATTACACATTTATTCATAAAAAAATATATATATATGCGTGTGTGTGCGTGCGCTTGTGTGCATGTGCATGTGTGCGTGCGTGTGTGACTGATCAGGTTATAGATGCACGTGTGTTTATTCATACCTCTGCACCCCATTGTATGAGTGTCCACTGCAGGCGTGACACTGTTGCTAAGAGTCCTGGGGCCCGTGCTGGGGTACCTGCTCGGGTCCCTCTTCTTCAAGGCGTGGATCGACCCGGCCAAGACACCGAGCCGCACCTACAAGAACTCGGAGTTACTCGATGTTTGGTGGACTGGTTAGTAACATCTCTAGGCATGATATTCATTTAATAATAATGATTTGTGCAATGATAAGGTGAAGAATAATGTAATATTAGTATACATCGTAGAACAATAATATATATAACTACGACTGATATTTATCAACTAGCATATAATAGTAAATGACCGTACAGTAAGTATAAAATCTTTAAAAAATGCATTACATATATCAGATATAACTAAATACTAGAAACCAATCACACATAATTCAACCTACATTTTCTACATTATCGTCAGGGTCCCTGTGCATCCTGTGTGGTCTCGCTGTCTCTGGGAGCCTGTCGTTCCTTTTCCCTCGCCGTGCTCCCGAGTCGTTCAGGCAGAGAATAAGGAAGATTCTGGCGAAGGAGAAGGTTGAGGAGGAGGCGAGTCCAGCGGAGTCGAAGGCGAAGGAATCTCAGATCAAACAGAGTCTGAAAGGTAGGCTGGAAGGAATGTTTTGTGTGTGTGATTTTGTTTTCATTTTTATGTATTTCTTATCGTAATGATGTTCATACCTTTCTCTGCTATCATAGCATATACCCTGTGTATGCTATGTTGCTGACAGCACACTTCATAACCATAGAAAACTCACAGAAAGTTTAAAGGTGGTGTAACACTGGCACTTTTTTCACATTTTCATAAATAAAACTTTGAGGCGCACAGTCACACGGGCTAAAAGCACAACCGCGTCATTCACGCGAAACATCATTGTACACCTTCTTCAATTTATTCTTTGTGTACCCGCCATCTCTGATATCCCAACGGCAACGATTCTGGCGAATAATATCGACGAGAAATTCCTCAGAGAGACGACTCCACACAGGAGAATTAGCGCGATCCGTGATGACATCGAAACTGGAGAGGAATGGCGCGCACTGCTCTCACGGATGTAAACAATCTTGCGAACACTTAAAACAAATTTTACTAATTTCAGTAGATAATAAATTTCATATTTACTAATATATTTTTTAATAGTATATATGCTAAATTTATTCTCATATACTGTATGTTACAATTAATTTCATGTATCATATATGCAAACTTTCTTGAATATAGTTTTTGATTTGACTATGGCTGAAAAAGTTGACGAAAAGGTTTTCAAACGGAGTTTCGATAATTATCGTCTGACCGAAAAATCGACAGTTCACTCAAAAATTGACAAAAAAAGAAAAAGAAAAAGAACGGAAAAAGTGGTAGTGACAGCATTCTAATCATCATAAACCATGACACATTTTCCCATTGCAGAAGCCTGGGAGTCAGCCAGGCGAATTTTCACCAACAAGATCTGGGTGTTAAACCTCTTCAACACAACCCTTTTCGCCCTTGCTGTGTCCGGGTACTGGAGCCTGAGGCCGAAGTACCTCGAGAGCCAGTTCAGAAAGCGGTCGATAGACGCGAACTTCTACATAGGTGTGTTGGTTGGTTGTGCTGAGAGATTAGAGTGATTGACGGACGGGTAGCATGGTATTTTGCTTGATAGATTAGTAGGTGTATCGATAGATGGACAAATAGAGGGACAGATAGGCAGCGAGAGAAACAAATGTATGACTTCGTGTTTATTCATTTATCAGTTTACATTGATTATATATAATAAACGGAGACAGAAATAATTCAGCATCTCGAATGTCTATATGTTGTACTCGTGCCTTCATCGTAATTAGAGCGACGGCAGCCGAAGAAAACGCACGGAAAAAAACGCCAATAACCCGTTCCTTCACCTAAGGTCTCTCGAGCCTCCTCTCGCCCATGTTCGGGATGGGTTTGAGCGGCGTCATCCTGCTGTGGATGCGGCCGAAGGTGAAGGTCCTGATGGCATACAGCGTCTTCGTTACTCTCTGTGGCGGCGCTGCGTACGTCGGCCTCATCTTCGCCGGATGTCCGAAGCTCGACATTGTTGGTCCCGTTGCAGGGTAAGGAATGGGGAATGAGGTATGAAGAGTGCAGAAAAAAGTCGTTTTTTGATAAGGTTAGTAGAGAAAAAAAGTCGTTTTTTGATAAGGTTAGTGGAGAAAAAAGTCGTTTTTTGATAAGGTTAGTGGAGAAAAAAGTCGTTTTTTGATAAGGCTATTGGAGAAGAGTCGTTTTTTGATAAGGTTAGTGGAGAAAAAAGTCGTTTTTTGATAAGGTTAGTGGAGAAAAAAGTCGTTTTTTGATAAGGTTAGTGGGAAAAAAAGTCGTTTTTTGATAAGGTTAGTGGAGAAAAAAGTCGTTTTTTGATAAGGTTAGTGGAGATAAAAGTTGTTTTTTTGATAAGGTTAGTGGAGAAAAAAATCATTTTTTGATAGGTTTGTGGAGAAAAAAGTCATTTTTTGATAAGGTTAGTGTATAAAAAAAATAGTTTTTGATAAGGTTTAGTGCAGAAAAAAAGTTGTTTTTTATAAAGTTAGTGGAGAAAAAAGTCGTTTTTGATTCATTTGAGTTTTTGATAAGGTTAGTGTAGAAAAAGTCGTTTTTGATAAGGTTTTGTGGGAAAAGTCGTTTTTTGATAAGGTTAGTGGAGAAAAAAGTCGTTTTTTATAAGGTTAGTGTAGAAAAAAAATAGTTTTTGATAAGGTTATTGGAGAAAAAAGTCGTTTTTGATAAGGTTAGTGGAGAAAAAAAAGTCGTTTTTGATAAGGTTAGTGGAGAAAAAAAAGTCGTTTTTTGATAAGGTTAGTGGAGAAAAAAGTCGTTTTTTTGATAAGGTTAGTGCAGAAAAAAGTCGTTTTTTTGATAAAGTTATTGTGGGAAAAGTCTTTTTAATAAGGTTGTGGAGAAAAAAGTCGTTTTTAATAAGGTCAGTGGAGAAAAAGTAGTTTTTGATAAGGTTAGTGGAGAAAAAAGTTTTTGATAAGGTTAGTGGAGAAAAAAGTCGTTTTTGATAAGGTTAGTGGAGAAAAAAAAGTCGTTTTTTGATAAGGTTAGTGGAGAAAAAAAAATCGTTTTTTGATAAGGTTAGTGGAGAAAAAAGTCGTTTTTTGATAAGGTTAGTGGAGAAAAAAGTCGTTTTTTGATAGGTTATTGTGGGAAAAGTCGTTTTTTGATAAGTTATTGTGGGAAAAGTCGTTTTTTGATAAGGTTATTGTGGGAAAAGTCGTTTTTGATAAGGTTAGTGGAGAAAAAAATAGTATTTGATAAGGTTAGTGTAGAAAAAAAATAGTTTTTGATAAGGTTAGTGGAGAAAAAAAAAATAGTTTTTGATAAGGTTAGTGGAGAAAAAAGTCGTTTTTAATAAGGTTAGTGGAGAAAAAAGTCGTTTTTTGATAAGGTTATTGGAGAAAAAAGTCGTTTTTGATAAGGTTAGTGTAGAAAAAAATAGTATTTGATAAGGTTAGTGTAGAAAAAAAGTTGTTTTTTGATAAAGTTAGTGCAGAAAAAAGTCGTTTTTTGATAAGGTTAGTGAGAAAAAAGTCGTTTTTTGATAAGGTTAGTGGAGAAAAAATAGTTTTGATAAGGTTAGTGGAGAAAAAAAATAGTATTGAGTTTTTTGATAAGGTTAGTGGAGAAAAAAGTCGTTTTTTTGATAAGGTTATTGTGGGAAAAAAGTCGTTTTTTGATAAGGTTAGTGGAGAAAAAAGCCGTTTTTTTATAAGGTTAGTGGAGAAAAAATAGTTTTTGATAAGGTTAGTGGAGAAAAAAGTCGTTTTTTGATAAGGTTAGTGGAGAAAAAAATCGTTTTTTGGTAAGGTTAGTGAAGAAAAAAGTAGTTTTTGATAAGGTTAGTGGAGAAAAAAACGTTTTTATTATAAGGTTAGTGGGAATATGGAAAATGGTTGCTTTTTGATAAGGGTAGTGGAGAAAAAAGTCGTTTTTATAAGGGGAGAAAAAAATTGTATTTGATAAGGTTAGTGTAGAAAAAAATAGTTTTTGATAAGGTTAGTGTAGAAAAAAATAGTTTTTGATAAGGTTAGTGTAGAAAAAAAATAGTATTTGATAAGGTTAGTGGGAAAAAATAGTTTTTGATAAGGTTAGTGTAGAAAAAAATAGTTTTGAT
>NW_020872755.1:70558-76955 GCF_003789085.1 Penaeus vannamei | reverse complement strand
TTGGATAAGCGTTTAGTGGAGAAAAAAAAATGTTTTTTGATAAGGTTGTTGAGAAAAAAAAAATTATTTGATAAGGTTTGGAGAAAAAATAGTTTTGATAAGGTTAGTGGAGAAAAAATATAAGATCCCCAAGTCAGTTTTAGGTTGTCGGTTGAAAATCCCCGTGTTCTAATATCCTTTCTTCCTTTGCCGTTGCAGGTCTCTGACGCCCCCGTGTTCAGCTGACTGTGGGTGTTCAGGCAGGTTCTCCCCAATGTGTTCTGAAGATCAAATAACACTCTTCTATTCGCCCTGTTACGCCGGCTGTACCGTGGCCAGCACTGCGAACTCCACTGTAGGTCGAGAGCTCCTGGGTTATCGCCTGTACAGATGGTTGTTATTGTTGAAACTTATTAGTAGTATTTGGGATTAGGTTAGGGATGGGCAATTAAAAAGCAGTTATTGTCATGTATTGACTTTTTGGATCGACTTCAGTGATTTTTTCTCTCTCTCTCTCTCTTCTGATGACTCTCTCTCTCGGTCTCTACTCTGCTTCTGTCGTTCTCGGTCTCCTCTTCTCTCCTCTTTCTCTCTCTCTTCTCTGAGTGCCTCTCTCTCTTCTGCTCATCTCTCTCTCTCTCATCCTCTCGTCTCTTCGTCTCGATAATTCCTATCTGCTCTCTCTCATACTGCATGGTGCTCTCTCTCAACCGTCTCTCTCTCGTCCCCTTTGATTTTTTTATCTCATCCTTCTCTCTTTCTCTTCAGTGACCTCTCACTCTCTCTGATCGATCTCTCTCTCTTCTGCATCCTCTCTTCTCTCATGCCTTACGTACCTCTCTTCTTTCTCTCATTCCTCTTCTGCTCTCTTCTCTAGATCCTCTCTCTCTCTCTGCCTCATCACGATCTCCTCTCTGTTCTCATTCCTTCTCTCTCTCTCTTCGATTCCTCTCTGCTACTCTGGCTCAATTCATCTTCTCTCTCTCTCTTCCTTCTGTCCTCTCGTCTCTCTCTCTCTCTTCTCTATCCTCTCTCTCCTCTTCTCGTACTCTCTCATCCTCTCTTCTTTCGTCTACTTTTCTCATCCATAACTCTCTCTTCTCTCTCAGCGAGAATCCTGACTCGGTCTCTCTCGATCTTCTCGAATTCCGTTCGTTCTCTCTTCGTCTCTCTCTCTCGATCCGGATCTCGTCTCTCTGTTACTGCTCTCATACCTGCTCTCTCTCTTCTGCTCTCTCTCGATCCTCTCTCTCTCTTCCGTCTCTTTGTTCTTTCATGCCTCTCGTCTCTCTCTCCCTCTGAGAGAGATCTCTTGCCTGAGCGCTCTTCTCTCCTCTCTCTCTCTCTTAGCATTGCCTCTTCTCTCTCTCGCTCTCTCTCTCTCTCTCAATTGCCTCTCTCTCTCTCGTGCATCTGACTCTGGCATCCATCCGTATCGCTACGTCTCTACTCTCTGATCTCTCGTCATCCAGTCTCTCTCTCTCTCCTCTGCTTCTCATTGTCCTCTCTCTCTGCTGCTTCGTGGACTCTCTCATGACCTCTGCTCTCATCCTCTCTCTTCATCTCTCTCTCTCTCTCTCTTCTTCGTCTCATCCTCTCTCTCGTTCTCTGCTCCTCGTCTCGTACCTCTCTACTCTTCTCTCTTTCTTCTCCGAATCCTGCGCTCTCTTCTCTCTCTCTCATCATTTCCTCGTCTCTCTCTCTCTGCAGAATCCTCTCTCTTCTTCTCTCTCCTTCTCGTCTGACTCTCTCTCGCTCTCTCTCTCTCTGCTTCGCTGATCTCTCTCTTCTTTCTCTCTCTCTCTCTCTCGTACTTCTCTTCTCTCCTCTCTTCGATCTCGCTGAGACTCGCTGATCTCATAGCGTGAGAGATGCGATACTGGCATTACTCTCACATACGTATCTCAACATACTCTACTCTGTCTCTCCTCTCATCTCGTCTCTCGTCTCTCTCTCTCTGAGTCTCTGATCTCTGACTCATGGCGATACGTGACTCTCTCTAATGCTCGTCTCTCTCTCGTGCTCTCTCCTCTCTCGGTCTCGTCATCTTCTCTGTGCTTCTACTTGTTACCTGCTTTCTTCTCTCTGTTATTGGGGCCTCGTGCCGTGCGTCCTCAGTACTATCCATCCTTCCCTCATCTCCTCCTCCTCCTTCTCCTCTACACTCTCCTCCTCTCACTCATCTCGTTACATATGCCCACCCTCTCCCTCTCCTCCCTCCGTAATCTTCCCTATTTATACTTTATATTATATATTCTAGTCTTTTCTATCTCTGTTATGCGTCAATGTTGCACGGCCAACCAATATAGCCATCTTATAATAACCACCTTCTGAATTTAGATCTTTAGTTGATTAATGCTCTTAATTCATTTTACGTGATAATATACCGTATTCGTTGTCTGTCTGCAGATTAACTATACTACGGTAATTGCACCTAGGTAATTGAGCGCTGCCGCTGCGACACTTCGTCGGCTCTCCTTCTGCACCGCCGAAGCCTTGTCAACAAACTTCAGGCTTGGAGGTGCGTACTCTCTTGCTCCTCTCAGATACTCTTGCTCAAGACCTTTTCCGGCCTATACGGCCTATATGGCATTGGTCATTCACTGTAACCCATCGCTTGCCGAGAAAAGATATTTCGTTTGCAGTCTGCCTATTTTCTAACTAATCTTACGCCCTTTTTGTTTATTGGTCTTGATTTAGTTCTATTGTAAGTTTGAGCGACTGGAGCACACTTCACACCACTCGATAAACCCTCCTACCACCATCGTCATCATTACGTACTATCAGTATTTCTCAACACCACGATGTCACTTTCATCAGGATATTCATTCACCTACCCGCCAACCATCATTTCTCATTGACCACATCATCATGCGAGAAAGTATAGCTGGCGTCTCTACCCCCACCAATTGAGGCACCCTTCACCTTCACCCTCATCTCTCACCTCACCACACCTACCACCACCACTGCTTACTCATTCTCTTCACCTGTGTCTACCACACATATCAGCCCTACCCTCACCTAGCTACCCTTACCCTTGACCTCACCACCACGTTCACCCTCACCTTCAATGCCACACCCACTCTCTCACCTTCACCCCTCTCAGCCACCACCTCTCACCTCAACCACTTCACCACCTCTCACCATCATCACCACCACCCTTACCCTCACCTCAGTCCACCACTCTCACCCTCACCACCACCTACCCTCACCCTCACACCCACTCTCACCCTTCTCACCTCACCACGGGTACACTCTTCAACCCTCACCCTCACCCTCCACACCACTTCACCCTCACCCTCACCAACCACTCTCCGTCTCACTCCTCACCACCACTCTCACCCTCACCTCACCACCACTTCTCACCTTCATCTCACGTCTCCTAACCCATTTCACGCTCTCATTCACCAATCTTCACCCTCACAAATAGCTACCACTCCACCCTTCACCAGCCTTCACCATCGCGCTTTGACACCCACTTTCACCACCACCCTTATCACCTCACCTTGCACCACCACGTCTCGCCCAACTCACTTCACACCAACCCTCACCATCACCTATCAACCCACGCACTCCGCAATCAACTTATCGACCCCACCACTCACCAAACTTGCACTCAACCACACTCACCTTCACCACACGCCCTCACTCACCAATACCTTCAACGACCACCTCTCAGCCACTAACCTTCGCACCACGCCAACCAGCATACACCAGTTCAGACCGAAGCACCGCGCGCCTCACCACCACGTCTCACCTCACCACCAACCCTCACCCTCACCTTTCCACAGACTTCTCACCCTCGACCACCGCACCACCACTCCTCTCCTCACCCTCGCGCCTTCCACACCCTCTCCCCACCCTCCACTATCACTTCACCTCACCCTCACGCAGTTCCCCCTTAACGCGCGACAACCAGAATGACTATGCCGCAGGGAGCCAATTGACAGCTATAGCACCAGGTAGGAGGACAAGAGACGCCTAGGATACGTCTCGAGTCCGTGGCGCCGCACTCGTGTCAACTTACGTTGGTGTTATAGCGAGACTAGGATACCTGTGACGCCGAGTCGGTGAGTTATCGAGCGCTCAGGAAGTGAAACCAGATGTGATGGTTGAGGTTGTTAAGGATGGACTATGACATTATTTACGACGGTGGAGCACGGCCACACACGATTAACCGCGCACTTCTGCGACATTGGACAGAGGTGTTGCGCAAGTCGTTGTGGAATATTAATCTCTTTTGCTTTGTTTAATCTGCTGCTACTTGATCGGTCAGAATGTGGTTTCTTAGACTGCGCTCTGAATGCGTCGCGAAGCATGCAAGTATCTAGTTGACAGTATAGAGCAAGGGAATTAAATCATGTATCTCGAATTATCTTCGAACATAGAGCTTTTCACAAGCTCACTAGTTCACCACCATATCTTCCATCATACTCTACAACTTCCCAAATAACAGTATTGACCGCGCTACTGCTCTATTACCGAGACGTAGAACACTTTACTGTAGTGTCGTATCTGCGCATATAAGTTGTTCTCTCTCTCAGCTGTCTCCCGCGATAGAATGGACTCAAGGTCCATTGGCAAGAGCGTGTGCATCGCACGTGTTCGCTTCAGTGCGCAGAGTTGAGCTCTCTTTGCTCCTGGCCCAGCCTTCGGGTGGTGGCCTTGGTGGGTGGTTCGGTTTTGGGCGTCTGCGAGCGGCCGTGATGCGATACCTTGGGATTTTTTGTTTCTTTCTTTCTTGCTTGTTCTTTCTCTTTCTTCTTTCTGGTGTTGCTATATTTCTATCTTCCTTTTCTTTCTTTTCTCTTTCTTCTTTCTTTGCTTGCTTGCTTGCTTTTTTCTATCTTCCTTTCTTTCTTTCTCTTTCTGCCATACTTGCTTGCTTGCTTTATTTCTATCTTCCTTTTCTTTTCTTTCTTGTTTGCTTTCTTGCGTTGCTTGTTTATTTTTCTATCTTTCCTTTTTCCTTTCTTTTCTTACTTCTTGCTTGCTGGCTTGCTGATTTTATTTCTTATCTTCCCTTTCTTGCTCCAACTTTCTTCTTTCTTGCCTTGCTTGCTGCTTGCTTGCTTTTTTCTATCTTTCCTTTTCTTTCTTTTTCTTTTCTTTTCTTCCTTCTTCCTTTTTCTTTTTTTGGGGGGGTGGAAAGAGAAGTGGATGGTTTGTGGGATATTGACATTTTGTACTTATTATGAGATTATTTTAGAGTGGAAAAGTCATACAGTTGCAACGTTTTGTGCGAATTCTCTGTTCGGTGCTCTTTACATATGCTAATCTTTTCCGTCTAAAATAATCAGTCAATGTTTAGTCATCTACTCTGTTATATTATCTACCCCTCTCACATCATAACGGTGTTGAAATATATGTATATGTAATTTTCCCAATTATCAGTTTAATTAGGAATAGTAGGTATTTTATGTGTGTCTCTGCGTATTTATAATATGTATATTTGATATGTAATGTTATCTGGTCTTGTATTCCATGATCTCTCTCTCTATATACAAGTCATGTTAGTGACTCTGGAGCTCACACACAGCACACAAACACTCTCCTTCAACCAACACACTCCCACACGCGGACACCACACCACACAACACACACAAAACACACACACACACACACACACACACACACACTACAAAACAGTAATAGCATATTATTTAATAGGTGTGCGTATATTGTTTAGTATCTTTATGTTATATGTATCCTGTATATAATATATATATATATATATCATGTGTGCGTGTGTGTGTGTGTGTGGTATCTTGGCCATGTCTCGTGGTGTGTAGGTGTGTGTTGTGTGTGTGTGTATTATAATATATATATCATTATATAATATATATATCTGTCTACTTCTTTTTCTCTACCTACTAACTGAATTACCTCTAACATCGTCTATATATATTTTACTGTTATCGTATTTATATATGTATTGTCTTCATAGTGTACTCTATTATTATCTTATTATCGACTACTATCTCCCTTAATATCATTCGTACTCTCGCTCTATACATTACCATAACAGGTTGCAGCCATCACGCACACATCTTACACCCACCACCACCAACCAGGCCACATTATCTAACAGCCGTTTTGACTATCTTGTTTATCTATATTATATATATTAGTATTATCTATTAATGTTTCTTTTATCTACTGACACTAGTATATATCTCAGTTATATATCTCGTGCGCTATTATTTATTGTGCTCTGTGTTTCCCAAAAACGGACCAATCGTCAATCGCCGTTGCTTGCTTACACCATTCGATCACCTCGGGTGTGTGTGACCTTATCTAATGCTCTGCTACTCTCGCTCACCTAACTCTGGCTTCTACTTCTTTTCCCTCCATAAAACGAGCTCAATAGTATATAATCTAGCTGATATATATATATATATATATATATTGCATAGGT
>NW_020872755.1:52500-55000 GCF_003789085.1 Penaeus vannamei | reverse complement strand
AAAGTACAAATGAAGTCCGAAGTAAGACCCGTTATGGAGTACTGCCCTTTTGTGTGGTCGCCATGTCCTTCATGAAACCTGAACCGTTTGGTCAAAATCCCGAGCAGAGCAAAACGTCTGATTTAGAGGAGACACGCCAGAGCAACCTGCGACACTACAGCCGTTGCAGTGGGTGGTCGTGTCGTATAAACAACGCACTCACTCACGTAATCAGTACATAATATTCATTGAATGTTATTTTTATCTCACTCAAGTTTCAGAAAGCATTCCTCTGTAATGTTACTAAGTTCAAGTCTGAAATTTAAAATAAAAGTAAATAAACAAAGAGAAAGAGAGGGTGGGAGACCGATTCGGAAGCATTGGTAATTAGAGAGGTTTGATCGAGCCAGGTGTAGCGAGCTCTGCTTTAATCAACGGAAGCTTATTGCGATGAGTAATCACAAACTGTGCCTGCAACTTTAAGTCACGAATGCCTTTACTGCTCGCGAAGCACAATGCTTGCTCATGCACCATTGAGCACGAATGTGCATGACTGATACTCTTTTCTACAATAAACGTTTTCATACTATATGTACGGATATCCATTGATGGTCTTCCTCCTGGCTCAATCCGGCTCAAGGCTGACTCAAATTGCTCCAACGCGCTCCGCGTCACGTGACCCTTCCGTCAACCGTGCCCTGTATTTACACTGTTCATTACTTCACCATCTCGACGCTGTTCTGCCATCGCCCACTCCGTTTAGCTTCCGCTCAGCCCCGAGTATGTATGACACAGGTTTGGCTTGAAGAAGCTTGCAATAATTACGCTTCTGTTGAATGAAAACGACAAATTCAACCCTAAAAAGCGGTTGTAGATATATAAAGCCTTTAGGAAAAAGAAGAGTTGAAAGTATATACTGGATTTTACAATGAATTCCAGTTTGATGTTAAAAAATTACCAGTGCAGATTGTCAAAAAGTTCCTTAAAATACCTATTTTTTTATCCATGATGAAAAGACACTTTTGGTTCCTCTGGCTGCTGTTCAGTGACTGACCGGTGACGGGGTATCGTTACACTATCGGCAGCATCCCGGCATCGGTTTGGCACGGCATCGTCAAGTCACGTCAACATATCCTTAGAAAGAGTTCGTGACGTGACGGCGCCATGCTGCGATGGTGACGAACCGTCTGGCGTCCTTTTGACCACGCGGAAGAAATGCTGACGAAACGGTGACGCGCCTTCATGCGACGGTAACGTGAGGAACAGTACGAATCGGCTGGCACGCGGTTGGCGGTGGGGACTGGCGATGAACAATGAACAATTGCATCACACAAAAGAACAAATTAAATCCATGACCTACTCATTAAAATCGTAAAGTTCACGTCAACTCTTCTATGATAATAACTATTTGGGAAACGACTACAGAAAAAAGTATTGATTATATTCGAAATATATATACATATATGTAAATCTATACATGTGTGTGTGTGTGTGTGTGTGTGTGTGTGTGTGTGTGTGTGTGTGTCCAAATGACGCGCCGACTGCAGTCCCGGGGCGTAGAACCGCCGTGCCGCGAGACCGGAGGCCCGGTGGGCGAACCAAGGCCTCCACGTCGCCCTCGACGGCTTCGAAGAAGGATCTTCCGGCGCATGAAGAGATTCGCATTACACAACCCGTTTATTGCACTGAAGCGAGGCTGCCAATTACCGATAAAAGGATGAGATGAGAGTGACCTGCGTGCAAGAGTGTCCTAATGGCCTGCTAGCGGTGCCATTCCTGTCCGGACTACAACGTTGCGAGCCCAAATTGCCGAAATAAACGAGACAAAAATATTTAGAGTGATTTTACAGTAGATGACATTCATATTCGCGGATATTACCGGTCGAGTAAGCATTGATTTTTGCTTTTTTTTTTTTTTTTGGGGGGGGGTGAGGGGAGGCCGGTAAAGGTATTGCGCAATAACACGCCTGTTAAAGTACGAATTTGTATTTTCCATACACATTTGTATGCAAAAGAGATCTCGCGCACAAACACAAACGGACGCATTAGAAATTATAACATATAACTAGTGTAAAATCCGCCGAGGACGAAGTAAGTAGGATTTCAGTCGCAACATTTTCTTTCCGAATATTACACCTGGCTAAGGATAAAATATTTGCGCATGGCGAGATTTTGGCGAAAGAAATGAGTGTCCGTTCGTTGTTTATTTGCTTCCACATATGATCATAAACATTAGCATAAATGGGTATATGCGTGTATAACGTGTGTATAGTTCCATATATATATACACGTGGCATGTAAAATATGTTTGTGTATGTATGCGTGTGTGAGAGAGAGAGAAAGAAAGAGCGAGAGTGAAAGAGAGGGGGGGAAGAGAGAGAGAGAGAGAAAGAATGAGAGAGAGAGAGAGAGCCAGTGTGTGAGTGTGTGTGAGAGAGAGAGGGATAGAGAGAGCGAGTGAGTGTGTGTGTGTGTGAGAGTGAGTAGACAACCACGTCTAGAAAGCCCTAGATAAACAGGA
>NW_020872755.1:32500-40000 GCF_003789085.1 Penaeus vannamei | reverse complement strand
TTTTATTTAATAAGAGAACATTGCATTGATTTATACGAAGTACTGCTCCAAGGGAAATCCGATACGTATTAATGTCCCAAAGATAATGATTAAAATCTATATTAACGTGTCCCTTCTTTCGGAAGGCCTCTTTCGCCGGTGGATCAGCCTTTGGGAAGGATGTACCGTCATCCTTCAGGCAAGAATTCTTCGCCATGTTGTTTTCTATGGACTTTATTCAGATATGATGTATGCATTGGGTGAAGGCCACAGTGTATATCATTTTAGGTTTATGAGAGGAAATATAAGAATAAGTATTTGAAGCTTGTACATTATTGGTTATGTATCTGAACTTTAAAAAGCAGTGTGTAAGTGTATAGCTATTGTTCATGCTGAAGGAGCGGTCAAACAGAGCATAAGTCGAAATGGCATCACATCACATGATACCAACCTAACGAGCAATCCACCTCAGGCCATTGTCTTTTTATATTTATTTATTTTGTCATAGTATTTGCTCCTCACACGGGACGTGATCCACAAAGCTAGGAAACACCGAAACGCATGCATTTTAACTGTACGAAGGGGATCGCATGTAACACAGTTACACCCAGGACCTCAGAGTGTGCATCTCTTCTCGTATTTATGTGATAAACGAGCTATAGCTTAAGGCCTTACATTTTAAGGAAACTTCAAAGCTTACTAATATGCTGAAATTACTGCATGATTCAAAGATATTCGTCTGTTTATGCATTTGATCGAAATATTTTAAAGTTATTTCTTCAATATACGACGGGCCTCGCCAAAGCATTTAGGCCAAAAGTAACCGTTTTTTAAAGCAACTTGTTTATAGTACAATATGCTTTAAATGTGCTCATGTTTTAACTTTTTAATACTCTATATTTTTATGGAGTTGGAGGGTAATGACGCAGAGTGGCTTATATTGAAATATAGCGGAATGAAGATTGGAGATTGGTGACGCTTTCCGACAGAGATTTCTGCGGTAAAGGTGGAACGACAATCTTGCAGAGAGCCTTGCAGGAATCCTCATCAACCTTCAGCCACGGTTTAGAGTCCTTTGTGTGTAGCCAGCCGTCTTCAAATTATGTCTTTGGCGGCATTCTGCTTGATCAGCATTTCATTGATAAACACCTCAGTCTCAATATACGTATATCATTATCCTTTGATGGCATTGTTTCATTCCTCTATGTTTTACTTTTGTCGAGAAGCCTACAATACTTAATCGTACCTTTCTCGTATTCGTGAGTAGATCGACTTGCATGAAAGGTCATGAAAATGAAGATCTCGAAATGCAAATAAATTATATACCATGGGAAATACACAAATGTTAGAACGGCTTTTAAGTTTTCTATGCATACTATACACATCTCTTCATATTGTAAAAATATTAATTAGGCAAAATCACCATAATTTGCACCAAATAATGAGTGAGGTAATATTACCTCACTCTTGCCGCCGAGGTTACTTCGTACGACATGAAATTGTATGAAAACGATCCGTAGAGTAAAAATTACTGCACATGGCCCAAATTACGGCGGCATTTTGGCAACCATGGTCACGTCACGGAACAGTAGTGACGTGACTAATTCACGACTCGAACAAACCACGAAGCTTAGTCTTAAACCATATATAACCCTTCACCATTTATAATGTTTATATATATATATGTTTGTATATGAATATATAAATATATATACATACATACATACTTACATATATATATATATACATATATATATATAATATATAATGTATATATATAATATATATATATAGTATATATATACTATATATAATATTATATATATATATATATATAATATATAATAAATATATGATATATATATAATATGTATATGTATATAATATATATATATATATATATGTATATATATATATATATATATATATATATATATATATATATATATATATATATATATATATGTGTGTGTGTGTGTGTGTGTGTGTGTGTGTGTGTGTGTGTGTATTATATATATATATATATATATATATATATATATATATATATATATATATATATATATATATATATATATATGTATATATATATATATATATATATATATATATATATGTATGTATGTATATATGTATATATATATATATATATATATGTATATATGTATATATGTATATATATATATTTATATATGTTTATATGTGTATATATATATGTTTATATTTATATAAACATATATTTGCCTACGGAAAGGAAAACAGCAACAATAAGAAATGACCTTCATAACGTAAATGAATGAAACAGGCATTTGATGCTCCGACGTACCTAACATTTCGTTTATTATCATTGGTCATCTTTATTCTATTTTTTTCGAAAGCTTTACCGGCTTCACCTATGTACCTCTAGGGACAGTCCCGACACGGGATAGTGTACATACTTGGAGAAGCATCCAGAGCACCGGTGGCCGCGATGTGCACCGAGACGTAAACAGTGTCCATTTCAGCTCCTTAAAACAAATGGTGTTTTACAGCGAGGGACGGGTTATTATGAATGAATTGCACACCGAATAAAAGAACTTCGAGAATAGGTAATTTACCGGAATCTTTCCATTCTACTCTAAAAGTGATATGACAGAGGTTCTTATGTATAAATGAAAAAATTAATATATATATATATATATATATATATATATATATATATATTCAATAGTAGTCGTAGGACTTCTAGCTGGGAAGCGGAGCAGTATAATGAATCTTAGCACTAACGCTGCCAGAAAATAATCATTCTTAAGGTTGAATAAATAAGCGATGATTTTCTTTGCTTTAATTGTAGAACTCAAACATTTCGGGTTTACTTCACCCATCCTCAGTGAGACATAACTGCAAACAAAAATATCATACATATAAACAAAGTTACGTCAAGTAATGGTAACAATTATTCAATACCACTAGTAATAAAGTTACAGTAAATAATGAATTGACAATAATATGTAGATTTAAGAAATAACCTTATTTGGAATATGTTAATCCAACAGCAATTACCAAGAACATAACTGAATCAAACAATAAATTCTTAATATTCACATTATAGTTAGAATTTAATGCACTAAAACTATTGCTTAAATTTGGTAATAACACATATGCCACAGAAAACATTAACTAAAAAATCTTTATATCACACTTAAGAATTACAAAATCATACAAATTCTATGTTACATAGTCAAAATGCCTTTAAAACAGTAAATGAACCATCACAAATATGGACTTATATTGATTATAACCCTAAATTCAACATGAAAGGGGAGGGCATCAAATTATTTGGACCAAAGCTCATCCCAGTGGGGAGCCAGTTACAATTATTTGGAAATACAATCAAAATTCAAACTTTAATCAACCGTTAATTAAGTTAAAATGAAAGTATGACACTTGTGCTATAAAATAACCATAAATTGATTGTTACCAACCTAAAAAGATAAAGTAAAAAGCTGAAAATAACATTCAGCAAGGAGGAGCGTCCATCCTTCTGCCCGGGTAGTGGAGGAATGGGCCGTTTTCTGCCGAACCCAACAAAACTAAAAGAAACCAAAGAAAACTGTTGTAGCAAGCAAGGGAAGACTTCTAAATTTTAATTGTTAAATTCTTACTTTAGAATTTCCAAATCTGTGGAGGATAAGTATTCATTAAGATATGGTTTATCTTTACAAATCCATAGACTTTCCAGGATAATAAGATCATATTCAAAAGAGGGTGAAAAGTAGGCAACTGGTGCACAAGGCAACACGATTCGTGTCATAAACAACACCCTTGGCACCTGGAATGTGAGAACACTGAAAGAAACAGGCAAGGTAGAACTGACACACAAGATGAATAGATACCGCTGCAACATCCTCGGACACTGTGAAGTACGTTGGAAGTACATGGGTGAAACATCTACCCAGAAAGGCCACAAGTAATGCTACAATGACAGAGAGGACAGAGATGAGCAGGGCATTGGGTTCCTTGTTCATAAGGACAGTGTGAATCCAGTCAGGGATTATCAGGCAATTTCTAGTCGACTTATCACCATCGTTCAGTGACCAAAAACCGGCTTTGAAAATGGAACCCTTACAAATGAGAAATGAGAGTGACCAATTTTTGCAAGCCCTCCAGAGAATGCAAGGTATCTGGCTGTCAGATGCGTGAATGAAAAACAATTGCTTTAAAACATTAACACCCATCAAGAAGATCCTTGGTGAACAAGTGATTGGCGATTTTGATATTGGAAGGAAGTTGAGAGATGGAAAATAACTATTCCAGTTGGCTCAAACACCTGTAAGGGAGTAATCATTCACAGAGATTTAAGGACAATGGGTGAAAGAGAAATTCTTGAAAACATGGTGACCTGAACTCGGAATGTGTTTTTATATTTTTGCTTCAAGAAAAATCCCTGAAAAGGTCCATTCTGGATATGAAGGTGCCCAAGAAATACCTTAAAATAAAAACCCTACTTGCTGTAATAGATGCCAAAAATTTGGACACACCTCATTACCATGCATTGCCAAAGATACAGATGAATTTACGTTCAAATGTGTTTTAGCTCATGACACTACTGATTATATTGAGAACACTTTCAAGTGTGCTAACTGTGAAGGTCCAAAACAATCTGACTCTGCTTGAAGGAGACTGAAGTATGAGCACACATGAAAGGTCATGATGTTAGTTACCATGAAGCCACGAGGAAAGTTAAAGGTTTAACCAGCAAACAATACTTCCTACTCTTCAGTACCCCCAGTGCAAAGAGCATTCGTCAGAAGCTAAATGAAAATGAAGAAATTGCAGGTTAAGAAATCAATTATTCGGATAAAAATAAATAAATAATACAATTAAATAAATTGTTGAATCAAACCAGCAAAAGAAGCCTCATAATACCAAATACTAGATACCAAACCACAAATTGGATCACACCTCGTTCAGGTGGCTTCTGGCAGCGAGATGCAGGACTTGGAGGCTATTGTCTCCAATAATACCCATGGGAGTCCCCTGGGTAGCGATGGAGAAGAGGATAAACCTCCTACCCTGATGTAGAAAATTAAAATCAGCAGACAAGATACTTCCAAACTCCAAGAAATGTAATCTGTGCATTAGAACTAAAGTAAATGAGCTTAGATTATTAGCCTTGACATTGGTGGATATGTTAATTTGAACTTTCTTGGCCTATCTCTGGTCTCTTTAAAATAGCAGCTAAGTGTCTGCGACAAATATTGACAACTTGTTGGGAAGCATTCCTTTTCCTATTTGTATTATATAGCCATGCGACACAAAGAGCACCTAAATTTAACATAAAAAGTAGACTGGGTTAATATTCAAATTTGTATATTAGACGCAGCAATAATATCCATTCCTAAGACTTTGACAGATGCATGATGGGCACCAGATTGTCGCTATGTAAACGCAATAGGGCCTACGTATTTTTCAAAAATAACTTCAATAATGAGAACTTGCAAATACAAACAAGCAAGAGCTAGGGTTCGCAGAATGAAAAAACAAGCAAAAAGAGACTCCTAGTGGAGCTTTGTCTCTACAATAAATAACGCCACGATATCACAGGTTTGGTCTACTGCTAAATAAAACAAATAAGAAAAATACTAAATTAAAATCGTTCCTAAGGGAAACGAGTGATTCACCAAGAGACAATGCTAATGCACTAATCAGGCAGTTCTCATACACAAGCAGCTCAGACAATTACCATCCCCCATTTCTGACCACTAAGGAAGCGGCTGAGCTGCAGCTGCAACCTGTAAATTTTACCACTGGAGATGAGCTTGTTATACATATGCTATATATATGAGCTTGTCAGAGCTCAAGAAACCTGTAGAGGAACATCCCCAGGCCCCGATGAGATGCGATATGAGTTTTCCAACTCATGGCACTTCGCCCAAATCCTAGATTTGCCATCTATCGCCCAATTATATTAATAAGTTGCTTATGCAAGGTCATGGAACGAATCTTTAAGAGTAGGCTATTGCATTTTTTTTTTTTTTTTTTTTTTTTTATTCCAGCAATGTATTAGCTGACCATCAGTGTGGTTTCCAAAAGGGGCGCCAAACTCTTGGTCATCTAGTAAATCTGAACATTCACATTAAAGAGGCAGTTTTCAAAAAACATTTTATTTATCGGTATTTTAGCTATAGAATAAGCTAATTACATCACATGGCCATATGGCCCACTCAGAAAACTATATGCTTTTGGATTACACTGAAACTTGTCTTGTTTTATCCAAAATTTCATTTCTGACAACGTTTTCTGTCATGTTATTTTCTGACAATATTACTTTTCAGACATTATTGTCCAGCCAGAAGGGGTCCCACAAGGAAGTGTCTTGCCACGATTATTTTTGTGTACGAATAATGAAATCTAACCAGTTCCCCCTCGGAAACTTAAATACTCTCTATATGCTGATGATTGTGCATTATGGCATTCCAGCAGTAATGCGGAATTCTCGGCAAATCGCATCCAACTGGCATTGCATACAATTTAAAACTGGGGCCCCCAATAGGGTTTTAAGTTCTTCACAAGAGAGTATTAGGGTAAATTTTCACATAGAGGTCGAACACCAGGCTAACTCTAGACAATCACCCAAGACTTATTCAAAATTCTGCCAGAATTCTCGGTCACGATATATGAATCCCTGATCGTGAATGACCCGATGTCAAACTCAAATTTGGAACGCTTGGATTTTGTGCAGAATGCTTCTTTGCTTGTGTGTCTTGCAGCCCTGAAATGTACTCGGATCAAGCGTCATGGTCTAGTCAAGTATAGGGCCATGGGAAACATCCAAAGCCCATGGTCCCTTGTGGAAGATCTCAATTTGAATCTCTTCATTGTTCTAGCTGTCGGAACTCCCTAGTTTCCGCCTTGGACTAATCTAGGAGAGCTGGATTTGGTCGGAATAGGGAAGGGAAAGATCCGAAGCAGAAGCCAGGGAGAGATTTCTTCAACAAACATCTAAGGACCAAGGATCAGATGCAATACATACAGATGGTTCGAAATCTGAAAATAGTCTCTCCTTCAGCAGCCTCAATCTTTTCTGCAGAGTTACACACCATTCTTGCAGCATTCAAAATTACAAGAGATCTGAGGAACCATTATATTGTAATATGTGCCTCTCGTAGTGGTTTGCAAGCAACCAAGGCCTTAAACTCATCATATCCAGTGGTAGTAGAGGTTCAGAACTGGCGTATTGGTATCAGTGGGAATGAGGCAACTGCCGCTCAGCCCTGTGATGCTTGTTTTCCTCTCCCACACAAACTTGAAACAGCATCAGAAGTTGCCTTCGCATTAAATTGAGGAAGCAGTGGTGGCTAACCATTAGAAACAAACTGTGAGAGATGACCTTGGCAGATGAGTTACCAGCATCCATACCAACTAACAAGTACAAGTTATATTAAGAAGCCTGAGAACCGGGTATGCAACATTAAATTATGGGCCGATGTTGGCTATAAGTTAAGCACGTTGTGAGGGATGCTAAGAAGCATTAACGGT
>NW_020872755.1:22500-25000 GCF_003789085.1 Penaeus vannamei | reverse complement strand
ATAGCCTAAGTGATTACTCGTGAATTTAGTTATTTCAGCCAACGCTAGAGTCCGCTGGTGTATCGTTCTGAAAGAATGGGCGTGCTGGCTTGCGTCGTCTACATGTTTACATTTGAGGTTGTTGACACATGGAACACGCTTTCAGTTCAAATCAATCATGGTGGGAGAAGGCAATCCCTCCGTCCTTTGCAAGCGAAGGAAAAGCTCTCATCCTAATTTCATGTACCGTTGGTTCCCTAAAGAACCACCGAGGGAAATGTATTATACATTAGCTACAATAAGTATTACAGACATATTTGTGCGTAATGATTTTACACGAAAAAACACAATTAACCCTCCCCCCATTTCGTTTGTTTTGATAGATGCATAAAGTGGATAAATGTAGCAGGCATATCAAAAAGGACACAAAAACACCAGTGCAGAAATAATAGTCACAGGATATACAGCCACCATTTTTCAAAAGAAAATTTGCCAGGTGAGTCAATGCAGCTTGATATTTACAGTATCACAACCAATAATTAACATTCTTTGACATGCACTGATTGTAATTATGTTGGCAATTAGTAATGTGTCTCATTAGATTTTCCATCATTTAATTGTCAGATTCAACAGACTCAGATGAGACAGTAATTCCTAACACAGATAGTTGTAAGTGTTTGATAAATGATAGTAAAAACCATGGTACACATTTCTCAGAATAGTTGGGAATACTTTTTTTATCGTCAACACATTAAATGTGAAATAAAATGTTGTTTGCCTTTTTATATTGTTTGGTTCTGTGTTCTTCCAATTTTGATATTAAACATTATTTTGAATATTTCTTCAGTGCCATTGCATAATTTTTGTGATTGGACAGAAACACTGGTCTACTTGAAATTACAAATTAAAAACTTAACTTACTAAACACATCATATTATTTGCTTGTAAAATTACAAAACATAATGTATTACATTTTACAGATACCTGCACTTCCAAGAGGATGATAGCACCATGTATGAAATAGGAATGAAAGCTTTGATTCGTATTGACCTTTTATTAGAATTGGGTAATTGTATATAGTTCATAAAAACATAAGCAACATGATTTGCCACGATTATGTCCACAGTTAAATTGACATTTTTGATAGACCTGTTTCACACTCTTGTCATGAATGTAATGAGGATGGAATTTGTCCTGGTGGGAGTTGGGTGTATACCTCCATCAACACTTTCCTCGTGCAGAGACTGCAGTTTTTTTTACTTAGTCTAAGGAAGATGCGGTCCTATCTTCTAGAATTACCAAGCATTGGTTAATGAACATCATACGATAAAAAGATAAATTAGGAAAATACATATAGCTTTTATTTTTTTCACATGCTATCATTCCATGAATAAGAGTTGGACACAATGTGCCATGGGGGTACTGGAAGGGAAGCCCCCAATCAACTTGCAGAATATATTTCACACTCTACTAGAATTTCCATATAATGAGTTACTATAAAAGAAGTAAAAGTATTAGAGAAACTACTGTGGATAGCCATGTACTGAAGAGTATCAGGTACGGACTTTGTTATATGCAGTATAAGGACCTAAAGTTAATAATTTACAGGTACTTTCAGACCATCTGCAACATTACAATCTTCATCATCAGCGCAGCAAACAGAAAATGGTAAGATCATCTACAAATTCATTAGTTCACATATTTGCTTCCTTATGCTGCCATGCTACTTTTTTATTCCAGCATCAAGTACTATTATCTTATGGTGCACTTTGAAAAAGGATTATTATTTTTTATTTTTTATTTTATTACTTTTTCAAGTTTTGCAGATTAAATTAACATTAAATCCAGATGTAGATGAAGTCTTATCCTGTACCGGTAAGGAATAAAGTAAGAATTTCCCTGTATCCCTTAAAGTATGATACTGTACGAAGTGAGAAGCCTTACTGTTATTTTGATCTTTTGCCAACATCAAAGCCAAAAACATGGTGCAGTTATAAAAGGAATATTATTGTTTTTTTTAATAAGTGAATAAAACCTCGTCTATTGTCTTATTAGAGATTCAGCTTTAACCCGATTCATATTTTTGCAGATGAAACTAGATCAGAAACAACTTTAACTGTAGACAAAGCAGAGGAAGTCTTATCCTGCACTGGTAGGGGGAAATCATATTTAATAAAATGCTGATCATTAACAGAAATTTATCTAGGAATATGCTCCTATTTACTATCTATAACCTGAAAATAGATGCATTTAATACAGTAAAGAAAATACATGAATATTTCGTTTTAATGCTATCTCGTCATTGAATTGATGAAGGGTGCTGCCAGATGGAAAATTGGGCAAGTGATCCTCAACGGTATTATGCAATGCCCCATAATTTAAAGGCTAATAAGAGTAATTAAAACTACAGTTAAGTAATTACCGATTAATCCTGTGGTTCTTGAAACTTCATGCCTCACACCCCTTGTAGAATTTTTTTAAGGCTTCAGACCTCTTAGAAAAACATTTTCATCTGTAACCC
>NW_020872755.1:0-10000 GCF_003789085.1 Penaeus vannamei | reverse complement strand
GCCCGGGATGGAGTCCCAGGGTGAGGCCCAGGGATGGAGGGTATGAGGGCCGGGGAATGGGTCCCAGGGTATAATGGAGTCCAGGGTATGAGGCCCGGGGATGGAGTCCCAGGGTATGAGGCCCGGGGATGGAGTCCAGGGTATGAGGCCCGGGGAATGGAGTCCCAGGGTAATGAGGCCCATGGAGTCCCAGGGTATGAGGCCCGGGAATGGAGTCCAGGGTATGAGGCCCCGGGGATGGAGTCCCAGGGTATGAGGCCCGGGGAATGGAGTCCCAAGGGTATGAGGCCCGGGGAATGGAGTCCCAGGGTATGAAGGCCCGGGGAATGGAGTCCCAGGGTATGAGGCCCGGGATGGAGTCCAGGGTATGAGGCCCGGGAATGGAGTCCCAGGGTATGAGGCCCGGGGTGGAGTCCCAGGGTATGAGGCCGGGGATGGAGTCCAGGGTATGAGGCCCGGGATGGAGTCCCAGGGTAGAGGCCCGGGGAATGGAGTCCCAGGGTATGAGGCCCGGGGATGGAGTCCAGGGTATGAGGCCCGGGGAATGGAGTCCCAGGGTATGAGGCCGGGGAATGGAGTCCCAGGGTATGAGGCCCGGGGATGGAGTCCAGGGTATGAGCCCGGGGGAATGGAGTCCCAGGGTATGAGGCCCGGGGATGGAGTCCAGGGTATGAGGCCCGGGGAATGGAGTCCCAGGGTATGAGGCCCGGGAATGGAGTCCCAGGGTATGTGAGGCCCGGGGAATGGAGTCCAGGGTATGAGGCCCGGGGAATGGAGTCCCAGGGTATGAGGCCGGAATGGAGTCCGGGTATAGGCCCGGGAATAGTCCCAGGGTATGAGGCCCGGGGAATGGAGTGGGTGAGGCCCGGGGAATGGAGTCCAGGGAATGTCCGGGGAATGGAGTCCCAGGGTATGGGATGGATTCCCAGGGTATGAGGCCGGGGATGGAGTCCCAGGGTATGAGCCCGGGATGGAGTCCCAGGGTATGAGGCCCCGGGGAATGGGAGTCCCAGGGTATGAGGCCCGGGAATGGAGTCCCAGGGTATGAGGCCCGGGAATGGAGTCCCAGGGTATGAGGCCCAGGGAATGGAGTCCAGGGTATAGGCCCGGGGAATGGAGTCCCGGGTATGAGGCCCGGGGGAATGGAGTCCCAGGGTATGAGGCCGGGGAATGGAGTCCCAGGGTATGAGGCCCGGGGAATGGAGTCCAGGGTTATGAGGCCCCGGGGAATGGAGCCCAGGGTATGAGGCGGGAATGGAGTCCAGGGTATGAGGCACGGGGAATGGAGTCCCAGGGTATGAGGCCCGGGGAATGGAGTCCAAGGTATGAGGGGGAATGGAGTAAGGGTGAGGCCCGGGGATGGAGTCCCAGGGTATGAGGCCGGGGAATGGAGTCCAGGGTATGAGGCCGGGGAATGGAGTCCCAGGTATGAGGCCCGGGAATGGAGTCCCAGGGTATGAGGCCCGGGGAATGGAGTTCCCAGGGTATGAGGCGGGATGGAGTCCAGGTATGAGGCCCGGGGAATGAAGTCCCAGGGTATGAGGCCGGGAATGGAGTCCAGGGTATGAGGCCGGGGAATGGAGTCCCAGGGGAATGGGTCCCAGGGTATAAGGCCCGGGGAATGGAGTCCAGGGTATGAGGCCCGGGGGGAGTCCCAGGGTATGAGGCCCCGGGGAATGGAGTCCAGGTATGAGGCCCGGGGAATGGAGTCCAGGGTATGAGGCCGGGAATGGAGTCCCAGGGTATGAGGCCCGGGGATGGAGTCCCAGGGTATGAATGGAGTCCCAGGGTTGAGGGTGGGAATGAGGCCCGGGAATGAGTCCCAGGGTCCCGGGATGGAGAGGGTATGAGGCCGGGAATGGAGTCCCGGGAAATAATGAGGCCCGGGGAATGGAGTCCCAGGTAATGAGGCCCGGGGAATGGAGTCCCAGGTATGAGGCCGGGGGAGTCCTCCCGGGAATGGAGTCCCAGGGTATGAGGCCCGGGGAATGGAGTCCCAGGGTATGAGGCCCGGGGATGGAGCCAGGGTATGAGGCCCGGGGATGGAGTCCCAGGGTATGAGGCCCGGGAATGGAGTCCCAGGGTATGAGGCCCGGGGAATGGAGTCCAGGGTAGAGGCCCGGGGATGGAGTCCCAGGGTATGAGGCCGGGGAATGGAGTCCAGGGTATGAGGCCCGGGATGGAGGGATGGAGTCCCAGGGAATGGTCCAGGGATGAGGCCGGGGGAATGGAGTCCCAGGGTATGAGGCCCGGGGATGGAGTCCAGGGTATGAGGCCCGGGGAATGGAGTCCCAGGTATGAGGCCCGGGGAATGGAGTCCCGGTATGAGGCCCGGGAATGGAGTCCCAGGGTATGGCCCGGGGAATGGAGTCCCAGGGTATGAGGCCCGGGGATGGAGTCCCGGTATGAGGCCCGGGGAATGGAGTCCCAGGGTATGAGGCCCGGGGAATGGAGTCCCAGGGTATGAGGCCCGGGGAATGGAGTCCCAGGGTATGAGCCCGGGATGGAGTCCAGGGTATGAGGCCCGGGGAATGGAGTCCCAGGGGAGGCCCGGGGAATGGAGTCCAGGGTATGAGGCCCGGGGGAATGGAGCCCAGGGTATGAGGCCCGGGGATGGAGTCCCAGGGTATGAGGCCCGGGGAACTGAGTCCCAGGGTATGAGGCCCGGGGGAATGGAGTCCCAGGGTATGAGGCCCGGGGAATGGAGTCCCAGGGTATGAGGCCCGGGAATGGAGTCCCAGGGTATGAGGCCAAGTCCAGGTGAGGCCCGGGAATGGAGTCCCAGGGTATGAGGCCCGGGGAATGGAGTCCAGGGTATGAGGCCCGGGGAATGGAGTCCCAGGGTATGAGGCCCGGGGATGGAGTCCAGGGTATGAGGCCCGGGAATGGAGTCCAGGGTATGAGGCCCGGGATGGAGTCCATATGGAGTCCCAGGGTATGAGGCCGGGGAATGGAGAGTATGAGCCCGGGGATGGAGTCCCAGGGTATGAGGCCCGGGAATGGAGTCCAGGGTATGAGGCCCGATGGAGTCCCAGGGCCCGGGGAATGGAGTCCCAGGGTATGAGGCCCGGGGAATGGAGTCCCAGGGTATGAGGCCCGGGATGAGTCCCAGGGTATGAGGCCCGGGATGGAGTCCCAGGGTATGAGGCCCGGGGAATGGAGTCCAGGGTATGAGGCCCGGGGATGGAGTCCAGGGTATGAGGCCCGGGGAATGGAGTCCAGGGTATGAGGCCCGGGGAATGGATCCAGGGTATGAGGCCCGGGGATGGAGTCCCAGGGTATGAGGCCCGGGGGATGGAGTCCAGGGTATGAGGCCCGGGGATGGAGTCCCAGGGTATGAGGCCCGGGGAATGGAGTCCCAGGGTATGAGGCCCGGGGATGGAGTCCCAGGTATGAGGCCCGGGAATGGAGTCCCAGGGTATGAGGCCCGGGGGAATGGAGTCCAGAGTATGAGGCCCGGGGGAATGGAGTCCAGGGTATGAGGCCCGGGGATGGAGTTCCAGGGTATGAGGCCCGGGATGGAGTCCCAGGGTATGAGGCCCGGGGAATGGAGTCCAGGGGAGGCCGGGGATGGAGTCCCAGGGTATGAGGCCCGGGGAATGGAGTCCCAGGGTATGAATGGAGGTATGAGGCCCGGGAATGGAGTTCCAGGTATGAGGCCCGGGGAATGGAGTCCAGGGTATGAGGCCGGGGAATGGAGTCCCAGGGTATGAGGCCCGGGAATGGAGTCCCAGGGTATGAGGCCCGGGGAATGGAGTCCCAGGGTATGAGGGGGGAATGGAGTCCCAGGGTATGAGGCCCGGGATGGAGTCCAGGGTATGAGGCCCGGGGAATGGAGTGGGAATGGAGTCCCAGGGTATGAGGCCCGGGGAATGGAGTCCCAGGGTATGAGGCCCGGGAATGGAGTCCCCGGGTATGATGGGAATGGAGTCCCAGGTATGAGGCCCGGGGAATGGAGTCCCAGGGTATGAGGCCCGGGGAATGGAGTCCCAGGGTATGAGGCACGGGGAATGGAGTCCCAGGGTATGAGGCCCGGGGATGGAGTTCCAGGGTATGAGGCCCGGGAATGGAGTCCCAGGGTATGAGGCCCGGGAATGGAGTCCCAGGGTATGAGGCCGGGGATGGAGTCCCAGGGTATGAGGCCCGGGGAATGGAGCCCAGGTATGAGGGGAATGGAGTCCAGGGTATGAGGCCCGGGGAATGGAGTCCCAGGTATGAGGTTGGAGTCCCAGGGTATGAGGCCCGGGGAATGGAGTCCCAGGGTATGGGCCCGGGGATGGGTCCAGGTATGAGGCCGGGATGGGTCCCGGGGAATGGAGTCCCAGGGTATGAGGCCCGGGGAATGGAGTCCCAGGGTATGAGGCCCGGGGAATGGAGTCCCAGGGTATGAGGCCCGGGGAATGGAGTCCCAGGTATGAGGCCCGGGGATGGAGTCCCAGGGTATGAGGCCCGGGGATGGAGTCCCAGGGTATGAGGCCGGGGATGGAGTCCCAGGGTATGAGGCCCGGGAATGGAGTCCAGGGTATGAGGCCCGGGGAATGGAGTCCCAGGGTATGAGGCCCCGGGGGAGTCCCAGGGTATGAGGCCCGGGGAATGGAGTCCCAGGGTATGAGGCCCGGGATGGAGTCCCAGGGTATGAGGCCCGGGGATGAGTCCCGGTATGAGGCCCGGGGAATGGAGTCCCAGGGTATGAGGCCCGGGGAATGGAGTCCCAGGTATGAGGCGGGGAATGGAGTCCCAGGGTATGAGGCCGGGGAATGGAGTCCAGGGTATGAGCCCCGGGAATGGAGTCCCAGGGTATGAGGCCCGGGAATGGAGTCCCAGGGTATGAGGCCCGGGGAATGGAGTCCCGGGTATGAGGCCCGGGGTGGAGTCCAGGGTATGAGGCCCGGGGAATGGAGTCCAGGGTATGAGGCCCGGGGAATGGAGTCCAGGTATGAGGCCCGGGAATGGAGTCCAGGGTATGAGGCCGGGGAATGGAGTCCAGGGTATGAGGCCGGGGAATGGAGTCCCAGGGTATGAGGCCGGGGAATGGAGTCCAGGTATGAGGCCCGGGGAATGGAGTCCAGGGTATGAGGCCCGGGGATGGAGTCCCAGGGTATGAGGCCCGGGGAATGGAGTCCCAGGGTATGAGGCCGGGGAATGGAGTCCCAGGTATGAGGCCCGGGGAATGGAGCCAGGGTATGAGGCCCGGGGAATGGAGTCCCAGGGTATGAGGCCCGGGATGGAGTCCCAGGTATGAGGCCGGGGAATGAGTCCCAGGGTATGAGGCCCGGGGAATGGAGGGTATGACGCCCGGGATGGAGTCCAGGGTATGAGGCCGGGGAATGGAGTCCCAGGGTATGAGGCCCGGGGAATGGGTCCCAGGGTATGAGGCCCGGGAATGGAGTCCCAGGGTATGAGGCCGGGGAATGGAGTCCAGGGTATGAGGCCCGGGGGAAATGGAGTCCCAGGGTATGAGGCCCGGGGAATGGAAGTCCCAGGGTATAAGGCCGGGGATGGGTCCCAGGGTATGAGGCCCGGGAATGGAGTCCCAGGGTATGAGGCCCGGGGAATGGAGTCCCAGGGTTGAGGCCGGGAATGGAGTCCCAGGTATGAGGCCCGGGGGAATGGAGTCCCAGGGTATGAGGCCGGGGAATGGAGTCCCAGGGTATGAGGCCCGGGGAATGGAGTGAGGCCCGGGAATGAAGTCCCAGGGTATGAGGCCCGGGATGGAGTCCAGGGTATGAGGCCGGGGAATGAAGTCCCAGGGTATGAGGCCCGGGGAATGGAGTCCCAGGGTATGAGGCCCGGGGATGGAGTCCCTGGGTATGAGGCCCGGGGAATGGGTCCCAGGGTATGAGGCCCGGGAATGGAAGTCCCAGGGTATGAGGCCCGGGGAATGGAGTCCCAGGGTATGAAGCCCGGGGATTTGAGTCCCAGGTTATGAGGCCCAGGGATGGAGTCCAAGAGAATGAGGCCCGTGGAATGAAATCCTAGGGTATGAGACCCAGGGGAATGGAGTCCCAGGGTATGAAGCCCGGGGAATGGAGTCCCAGGGTATGAGGCCCCCAGGGTATGAGGCCCGGGGAATAGAGTCCCAGGGTATGAGGCCGGGATGGAGAATCCAGGGTATGAGGCCCGGGGAATAGAGTCCCAGGGTATGAGGCCCGGAAGAATGGAGTCCCAGGGTATGAGGCCCGGGGAATGGAGTCCCAGGGTATGAGGCCCGGGAATGGCAGTCCCAGGGTATGAGGCCGGGGGAATGGAAGTCCCGGGTGAATGAGAGACCGTGGGATCGGGGAGTTTCCAGGGTATAAGGGCCGGGGAATGTGGGATCCGCTTAATGCATGGATCCAGGGTATAGGGGCCGTGCGCGGTATGGAGGCCCTAGTGGTATGAGGCCCGGATTACAGGTATTTCTCCCGGGTTTTGGAGTCCCAGGGTATGAGGCCCGGATGTGGGCATGGCCCAGGTTCTCTGCTCCGGGAATGGAGTCCCAGGTATGAGGCCCGGTGGGATGCTCCTAGTCCAGGGTATGAGGCCCGGGGAGATAGAGTCCCAGGCATGAGGCCCGGGAATGGAGTCCCCGGTATGAGGCCCGGGATGGAGTACCGGGATGGGCCCGGGTGGAGTCCCAGGGGTTATGAGGCCCGGGCGGGTCCTGGAGTCCAGAGTTCATGAGGCCGGGGGAATGGAGTCCCAGGGTATGAGGCCCGGGATGGAGTCCCAGGGTATGAGGCCCGGGAGGGGAATGGAGTCCAAGAGTATGAGGCCCGGGGGAGTCCCAGGGTATATGGAGTCCCAGGGTATGAGGCCCGGGGAATGGAGTCCCAGGTATGAGGCCGGGGGAAGTCCCAGGGTATGAGGCCCGGGGAATGGAGTCCCAGGTATGAGGCCCGGGGAATGGTCCCAGGGTATGAGGCCCGGGGAATGGAGTCCCAGGGTATGAGGCCCGGGGATGGGAGTCCTAGGGTATGAGGCCCGGGGATGGAGTCCCAGGGTATGAGCCCGGGGAATGGAGTCCCAGGGTATTGAGGCCCGGGAATGGAGAGTCCCAGGTATCCCGGGGAATGGAGTCCCAGGTATGAGGCCCGGGGAATGGGAGTCCCAGGGTATGAGGCCGGGGGAATGGAGTCCAGGGTATGAGGCCCGGGGGAAATGGAGTCCCAGGGTATGAGGCCCGGGGATGGAGTCCAGGGTATGAGGCCCGGGGAATGGAGTCCCAGGGTATGAGGCCCGGGGAATGGAGTCCCAGGGTATGAGGCCGGGGAATGGGGTCCCAGGGTATGAGGCCCGGGGAATGGAGTCCCAGGGAGAGGCCGGGGAATGGAGTCCCAGGTATGAGGCCGGGGAATGGAGTCCCAGGGTATGAGGCCCGGGATGGAGGTCCCAGGGTATGAGGCCGGGAATGGAGTCCCAGGGTATGAGGCCCGGGGAATGGAGCCCAGGGTATGAGGCCCAGGGATGGAGTTGAGGCCCGGGGAATGAGTCCCAGGGTATGAGGCCCGGGGATGGAGTCCAGGGTATGAGGCCCGGGAATGGAGTCCCAGGGTATGAGGCCCGGGGAATGGAGTCCCAGAGTATGAGGCCCGGGAATGGAGTCCAGGGTATTGAGGGGGATGGAGTCCCAGGTATGAGGCCCGGGAATGGAGTCCCAGGGTATGAGGCCGGGAATGGGTCCCAGGGTATGAGGCCCGGGGAATGGAGTCCCAGGGTATGAGGCCCGGGAATGGAGTCCCAGGGTATGAGGCCCGGGGATGGAGGTATGAGGCAGGATGGGTCCCAGGGTATGAGGGCCCGGGGAATGGAGTCCCAGGGTATGAAGCCGGGGGAATGGAGTCCCAGGAGGCCCGGGGGATGGAGTCCAGGTATGAGGCCCGGGATGGAGTCCCAGGGTATTGAGGCCCGGGGAATGGAGTCCCAGGGTATGAGGCCGGGGGATGGAGTCCAGGGTATGAGGCCCGGGGAATGGAGTCCCAGGTATGAGGCCCGGGAATGGCCAGGGTATGAGGCCGGGGAATGGGAGTCCCCCCCCGGGTATGAGGCCCGGGGGAATGGAGTCCCAGGGTATGAGGCCGGGGGATGGAGTCCCAGGTATGAGGCCCGGGGATGGAGTCCCAGGGGATCGGGGATGGAGTCCCAGGGTATGAGGGGGGGATGGAGTCCCAGGGTATGAGGCCCAGTCCCAGGGTATGAGGCCCGGGGATTAGTCCCAGGGTATGAGGCCCGGGGAATGGAGTCCAGGGTATGAGGCCCGGGGATGGAGTCCCAGGGTATGGGCCCGGGGATGGAGTCCCAGGGTATGAGGCCCGGGAATGGAGTCCCAGGGTATGAGGCCCGGGGATGGAGTCCAGGTTATGAGGCCCGGGGATGGAGTGTATGAGGCCGGGGAGGGTATTGAGGCCCGGGGAATGGAGTATCCCCAGGGGTATGAGGCCCGGGGAATTGGAGTCCCAGGGTATGAGGCCGGGGAAATGGAGTCCCAGGGTATGAGGCCCGGGGAAGAGTCCAGGGAGAGTCCCAGGGTATGAGGGCCCGGGATAGTCCCAAGGGTATGAGGCCCGGGGATGGAGTCCCAGGGTATGAGGCCCGGGGGAAGAGTCCAGGGTATGAGGCCCGGGGATGGAGTCCCAGGGTTATGAGGCCCGGGGGTGGAGTCCCAGGGTTATGAGGCCCGGGGAATGGAGTCCCCAGGGTATGAGGCCCAGGGGAGAGTCCCAGGGTATGAGGGCCCGTGGGGATGGAGTCCCAGGTATTGAAGCCCGGGATGGAGTCCCAGGGTATGAGGGCCCAGTGGGATGGAGTCCCAGAGTATGAGGGCCCGGGGAATGAGGTCCGGGTATTGAGGCCCGAGGATGGAGTCCCAGGGTATGAGGCCCGGGGAATGGAGTCCCAGGGTATGAGGTCCGGAAGAATGGAGTCCCAGGGTATGAGGCCCGGGGTAATGGAGTCCCGGGTTATGAGGCCCGGAGGAATGGAAGAAGTCCCAGGGTATGAGGCCGGGGGGAATGAGTCCCAGGGTATGAGGCCCGGGGGAATGGAGTCCCAGGGGTATAAGGCCCGGGATGGGAGTCCCAGGGTTATGAGGCCCCGGGGGGGAGAGTCCAGGGGTATTTGAGGCCCGGGGATGGAGGTTCCCAGGGTATGAGCCCGGATGGAGTCCCAGGGTATATGAGGCCCGGGGGAATGGAGTTTCCAGGGTATGAGGCCCGGGGGATGGAGTCCTGGGTATGAGGCCCCAGGGGATGGAGTCCCAGGGTATGAGGGCCCGGGATGGAGTCCCAGGGTATGAGGCCCGGGGAATGGTAAGTCCCAGGGTATGGAGGCCCGGGGGATGGAGTCCCAGGGTATTGACCCGGGATGGGAGTCCCAGGGTATTGAGACCCTGGGATGGAGGTACCAGGGTATGAGGCCCGGGGATGGAGTCCCAGGGTATGAGGCCCGGGGGAATGGAGTCCAGTGTATGAGGCCCGGGGAATGGAGTCCAGGGTATGAGACCCGGGGGATGGAGTCCCAGGTTATGAGGCCCGGGGAATGGAGTCCCAGGGTATTGAGGCCCGGGGATGGAGTACAGGTATGAGGCCCGGGGATGGAAGTCCCAAGGTATGAGGCCGGGGGAATGGGTACCAGTGTATGAGGCCCGGGGAATGGAGTCCCAGGGTTATAAGGCCCGGGGATGGAGTCCAGGGTATGAGGCCCGGGGAATGGAGGCCCGGGGATGGGCGTACCAGGGGTGAAGTACCCAGGGTATTGAGGCCCGGGGATGGAGTCCCAGATGAGGCCCGGCGGGATGGAGTCCCAGGGTATGAGGCCCGGGGATGGGCCCGGCCCGGGGAATGGAGTCCCAGGGTTATGAGGCCCGGGATGGGAGGGATTGGGTCCCGGGGATGGAGTCCAGGGTATGAGGCCCGGGGAATGAGAATGTTCCAGGGTATGAGGGCCCGGGGTTTGAGTCCATAGGGTATGGGCCGGGGGGAGTCCAGGGTATTCCGGGGAATGCAGTCCCAGGGTATGAGGC
>NW_020872754.1:10000-16040 GCF_003789085.1 Penaeus vannamei | reverse complement strand
GGGTAGGGTTGAATGTAATAGGGAAGAAGGAGGGTGGGAAGGGGGAACGTCTTGGCGCGTCCCTGGGGCGCAAGGGGGCGGTGCTCGTCCCAGCGCGAGGCGCGGGCGCCTATCGCACTAACAACAGGAATTATGAATTGGATGAGGCATCATGTAAGGTCGTCCGAAGTATGAGTATTCGACACTACATAGGGTTGTAAAGAGGATACATGATTGTTTTGTATAAAAAAAAAAATATATATATATATATGTATAGTATATGTATACAACACACATATATATGATATATTATGTATTATATATATATATATATATAGTTATATATATATATATAATATATATATATATAATATTATATATATCATTAATATGTGTGTTCAAACCATGAACTGCGGTGGGTGAGAATCAAGCCAGAACCATCCACGGGTCGTTTTCCGGTGATTAGCAAATTGGAAAAACAGTGAAAATCGCAGCACCTCCGGGCACACAAGCTGTCACGTGTATATGAAGGCGTTAACAGGTTACTATAAGAGGCAGTTGCATAAAAGTGTAATCGTTATAACCGAAGCTCTTCAATACCAAGCTCACTTTCCGCACGTGGTCTAAATGGCAAAATTCATTCCTCCTATCCCTTCTTCTCCCCTCTCTGGTGATTTGATGATAAGAATGAATAATCGCCATTGATGGGTAATAACAAGAGTAGTAATAAGTGAACATAGCAACAACAACATTCGTTTTAGCATTTGTTATTTTAGCCGTTGGATGTAAGATTTGGTTTAATAACATTAATAATACTTACTGAAAATAGGGGTACTTTCCCTCAGCGCCGGCCGGGAATGACCAGGGCGGCGGCGGCGGCGGGGATAAAGCGTCGGGCAGTCGGTGTTGGTCGGTCCCTTTCCTCTTCCTTTCTTTCCTCTTCCTCTCCTTCTCCTGTACCTCCCTGTGTTTACTGATTGCCCGGGTGATAATTGGAGCTCTAAGAACCTTGTGCTAAAACTCGATGGTTTTATCTTTGTAATTGCTATTTCTTTCCTGTCTGGTGGTAAAGAGTTGTTCTGCGCTATTGTTTTATTGCTATCATTATTAGCATTAGCATTATTATCATTTAACATCACCATTACTGTTGATCATTATCGTTATGCTGTTTGTTCTCGTCAGTATTATCATTATTATTATTATCATCATTATTACCATTACTATTATGTTGTCTTCATCCCCACTGAGATCAGCATCATCATCTGTAACTCCCCTTTTAATGATTCAGTACGTCTTATTCTTCTCTGTTCGTACCTTCACCGGTATTGTTTGTGCGTTTTATCTCGACTCTGGATCACTGAAGACTGAAGAAAGGCAGAGAGACAGAGAAGAAAGGTGTAGGGAGGGAGACAGGGGGAAGGAATTCGGATTAAGGGAGAGAAGGAGAGAGAGAAGCTTGAGTGAAGAAGCTCGTGTAGACACTTTGAAACGGTCACGCAATCTCTGATCCCCTATTCACTCCGTTGTTGGACAAGACCTTTTCTGGAAGCGTTTGGCAACCAGTCATGCCGGTTGCCTATGCAGGTTTTTATGGTAATGTCAACGAAGGCAAAATTACCTGTTACATCAAAGTAACATATATGATTTATTGCCGCCAAACAAAAGCTTTATCACTCCAGTCTTCCGGCTCCAATGCTTTGCAACTCGCTGACTCAGAAGGAACCGCCTGGATGCTGATAAATCAATTGTTTTTTATGTATAATGAGTGCAGTGACAAAACCTTTGAAAACATAACTAAAAAGTATGTGAACAAGAATTTACAATATATATCAATCGCTTTGTTATGTGTATCTCCTACGTGGGGACGCTATCCACATAATAGACGCTATAGGGGGCGAACCTTCTGCATTTGCCAATAAGAAGTAAGCTCAAAGTAGGTAATCTGTAGAAGAATTTTATGTGCGGAAGATGATTTTAAAAAGAACTAAGCGTACACCGACCTTAGTAAGGGGGGGGGAGAGGGGTCGGGTGATATCATTATCATTCTTATCATTAATAATAACCAATTACCATTAATCGATAAAATATTAAAATATATCAACTCACCTATCACATCACCACATTAACGAAGCTGTTTGGCGTAATTCGCATCTCAAAATATTTGAGGTGGAGGATGTGGCCGCCTGCTCGGAAATGCGGGAGAGAGTCAGGCCGGGTACATTTTGAAGCCAAAATAAAAAAATCCGGGCGGCTGCAAAATCGGCGGCGGAAGCTCCTTCCCCGGAGTCTGTTCGCCCGCCCGGCCGCGCGCCACTGCTACGTCGGAGTTTAAGCAAGGGGCTTTTATCGTTTCCCCAGATAATTTCGTCTCTGCTGCTCGAGGCACAGGGCCCTTTGCCTTCGCTCAGCTCGACTGACCGATCTTCGTGGAGCTTTCTACTCCACTCAAACCTGCTCCGCTTTACTACTGTCGTCGCTCGTGTTTCACTGTAGTCGCTCTTCGCCTAATTGCTCAAAATGAAACGCAGTGTCGACTCTCTACTTTGTTAGTAAACATGGTGAAACCTGTGGACATCCGACACATTAATTCCCATTTCATTTGTTCTTTTAGCTCTGACATAATACATATAAATATATATTAAATGCTTTCATATCAAATGCTCAGACAGAATCGAATTAAGGCTATGAAGGGTGTAGGAGAAACTCGAAACAAAAGCACCAAAAACTGGTGTCGCGTTTAGAATAAGCACTAAATTACACCACATGGTTTCAACACATACACTTCGCGAGTCCTCTGATCACGACGAATTTCTGCTTGCTGTACAACGGCCGTCACCAAGATGCTACACCTCGAAGTGTCACAGGCTCAGAGCATCAGGAATGACCCAACCGGGAAATCCCTTTGTGTTTCGTGTCTTTTTCATGTTACGCGTAACTGGAATGGGAGTACTGAATCCCCTTTCCTGAGTTTCAGAAAGCCCCCCCCCTCCCTAAAAAACTCACTGCCCTCAGTCACCAAGATGCTACACCTCGAAGTGTCACAGGCTCAGAGCATCTCGAAGGAGGCGGCGTCGGCTCTGCGGCCGCCCACCTTGAGAGCGCAGGCCACGCCCTTGCGGTCCCACGCCTGGTTCGCCACACCTCCAGCAGGAGTGGGGAGAGGGAAGAAATGGGAAGAAAGCGAGAAGGAGGTAAGGTAGGGTGAATAAAGGTGGGGAATAGAAAATACTAGAGAAAATAGGAGGGAAAATACAGAAGCAGGAGTCGCTGGATAAAAGCACGTTTCGTCAGGCAGACCAGGGGATGCTCAGCTTCATCGGCACAGTGCTTTGCCCTTCAACAGGTTGCTCAGCTTCATCGGGCACGAGACAGAGACAGACCAAGAAGCTGATATGACGCACTCCCTCAGCTAGTGCAGAACAGAAAGAGAGAAGGGTTTTGATTTGATTTGATAAATTTATTACGTCCAGTGGACGATAGACAAGAGAAGGAGAGAGAGAGGGAAGGACAGATGGAGAGAGAGGGGGGAAGAGGGAGGGAGAGAGTAAAAGAGAGTAAAAAAGAGAGAGAGAAGGGAAAGGGAAATAGAGAGAGAGAGAGAGAGAGAGAGGGACACCCAGTGGCCTGCTGCAGTACACTCCCAGAGCTGACAAAGAGTACGAAAGAGTGCCCGAGTGCTTGCCCTTTCAACAGGTTGCTCAGCCACTGGTGCTTGCCCTCCAGCAGGTTGCTCAGCCACTGGAGGGCAAGCTCAGCTGGTGCTTGCCCTCCAGCAGGTTGCTCAGCCACTGGTGCTTGCCCTCCAGCAGGTTGCTCAGCCACTGGCGCTTGCCCTCCAGCAGGTTGCAGGTGCTTGGTGCCTCGGGGGTCGCCGGGGGGAGGGAGGTCATGGGCAGGGAGAGGGTGAGCGCGCTTGTGAGTGTGGGTTTTGGTGTGTGTGTTTGCGTGTGTGTGCTTGTGTGTTTGTGTGCGTGTGTGTTTGTGTGAGTCTGCGTGTGTGTGTGTGTTGGTTGTATTTGTGTGTGTGTGTTGGTTGTGTGTGTGTGTGTGTGTGTGTGTGTGTGGTTGGTGTGTGTTGTGTGTGTTTGGTGTGTGCTTGTGTGTTGTTGTGAGTCTGCGTGTGTGTGTGTGTGTGTTGTTTGTGTGTGTGGTGTGTGTGTGTGTGTGTTGGTTGTATTTGTGTGTGTGTGTTGGTTGTATGTGTATAAGATGTTCTAATATATCTTGTTATAGTGTACAGGGATACACGGTGTGGCTTAACTCTTTATTACTAAGAGTTACAACACATACACAAGAATAACGATACACGAAGAACGGCGCTGGGTGGATCCCCCGGCTGGGCGCCGGGAGGGCAACTCAGGTCAGAAGCGGTCACTGAGAAGGTCGCTGAGGGTGTGAGACTGGGTCAAGATTGGCCTCCCTTTTATCCGGCCAGAGGGGGCGGTAAGGGCGCAAACAGGCGTGGGTGAAGCGAGGGGCAGTGAGCGTGGGGCACGCACATGGCGCCCCTGCCACACCACGAGGTCTAGATGTGGACACACGTGGGAAGTAGGTGTTGCATGCATTACCCTTTGTGTTGGTTGTATGTGTGTGTGTGTTTGGTTGTGTGTGTGTGTGGTGTGTGTGTGTGTGTGTGTGTGTGTGTGTGTGTGTGTGTGTGTGTATGTGTATGTGTGTGTGTTGGTTGTATTTGTGTGTGTGTGTTGGTTGTGTGTGTGTGTGTGTGTTGTGTGTGTGTGGTGTGGTGTGTGTTGTTGTTGTGTGTGTGTGTGTGTGTGTGTGTGTGTGTTGTTGTGTGTGGTGTGTTGGTTGTTATTGTTGTGTGTGTGTGTGTGTGTGTGTTGTTGTGTGTGTGGTGTGTTGTTGTGTGTGTTGTGTGTTGGTTGTATGTGTGTGTTGTGTTGGTTGTGTGTGTGTGTGTGTGTGTTGGTTGTGTGTGTGTGTGTGTGGTTGTGTGGTGTGTGTGTTGTGTTTGTATGTGTTTGGTGTTGGTTGTATGTGTGTGTGTGTTGGTTGTTGTTGTGTGTGTTGTGTTTGGTTGGTGTGTGTGTTGTTGTGTGTGTGTGTGTGTGTGTGTGTGTGTTGGTTGTGTGTGTGTGTGTGTGTTGGTTGTGTGTGTGTGTGTTGGTTGTATTTGTGTGTGGTGTGTTGGTTTGTGTGTGTGTGTTGTGTGTGTTGTGTGTGTTGTGTGTGTGTGTGTGTGTGTGTGTGTTGGTTTGTGTGTGTGTTGTTGGTTGGTTGTATGTGTGTGTGTGTTGGTTGTATGTGTGTGTGTGTGTTGGTTGTATGTGTGTGTGTGTACTGTGGTTGTGTGTGTGTGTTGGTGTGTGTTGGTTGTGTGTGTGTGTGTGTTGTGTGTGTGTGTGTGTGTGTGTGTGTGTGTTGGTTGTATGTGTGTGTGTGTGTTGGTTGTATGTGTGTGTGTTTGTGTGTGTGTGTTGTGTGTGTGTGTGTGTGTGTGTGGGTTTGTATGTTGTATGTGTGTGTTGGTTTTGTGTGTGTATGTGTGTGTGTGTGTTGGTTGTGATGTGTGTGTTGGTTGGTTGTATGTGTGTGTGTTGGTTGCATGTGTGTGTGTGTGTGTGTGTGTTGTATGTGTGTGTTGGTTGTATGTGTGTGTTGGTTGTATGTGTGTGGTTTGTATGTGTGTTGGTTGTATGTGGTGTGTGTGTGTTGGTTGTAGATGTGTGTGTTGGTTGTATGTGTGTGTTGGTTGCATGTGTGTGTGTGTGTTGCATGGTGTGGTGTGTGTGTGTGTGTTGTGTGGTGTGTGTGTTGGTTGTATGTGTGTGTTGGTTTGCAATGTGTGTGTGTGTGTGTGTGGTGTTGTTGTGTGTGTGTTGGTTGCATGTGTGTGTGTGTGTTGGTTATATGTGTGTGTGGTTTGGTTGGTGTGTGTGTGGTGTTGTGTTGTGTGTGTGTGTGTTGGTTGTGTGTGTGTGTGTGTGTGTGTTGGTTGTGGTGTTGGTTAATCATGTGTGTGTGTTGGTTGATATGGTGTGGAGGAAGGAAGAGGGGGAAGGAGGAGAAAGAGGGGAGGGAGGAGGAAAAGAGGGAGGGG
>NW_020872753.1:671030-673394 GCF_003789085.1 Penaeus vannamei | reverse complement strand
TTACACACTATCTTCCCGTTCTCACCCTTCCACCTTTCCGCCTCTCTCCCTCCCGCTCTTTCTGTACCATCCACCCCTGTCGTCTCCTCCCGCCCTGCCCAGTACCAAGACGGCATCCGAGCGCCACCAACGACAACCGCTGAATCCTCGCTTGACTTTTATTCCACGTTGGTCCTGGCTCATCGTTGTCCGTGTGCTATTCCGTGTCGTCAGTCCCGTTGGTTTTAGGGGCACTGATGCCATGCATTTTCTGCTCGCCGTGGAATTATTGCATAAGATAATTCCCCGGTAAATGCAGGGAGGTCCCGGGAGGTCATGCATGCGCTGGCTTGACGGCAATGAAGGAGAGGGAAGTGAAGGAGAGGGAAGTGAAGGAGAAGGGAAGGGAAAGGGAAGAAAGGAGGAGGTAGGGAGAAACGGGAGGTCAGATGGAAGGGGACGATGGAGGAACGGTATGAAGGGAAATGAAGGAGAGGGAAAGGAAAAGGGAAGAAAGGATAGACAGGGAAGGAAATGAAGGAGAGGGAAAGGAAAAGGGAAGAAAGGATAGATAGGGAGAAACGAGGAGGGGACGATGGAGGAACGATAGGGAAAGAGAAAAGGAAGAGAGATGTCAAGAAGGAAATGTAGCCATTAAAAGCTAAAGGAAATGGGTATGCACGGACGAGGATCGGCAATGCTCCTTCAGGGTAAGCAAATACTGCTGCATGCAAACCCTGGAGTTCATAAGTGCCTGATTTCGGGGCGTCCTTTGTTGCATTCGGCAAAAATACGGTTCTTTACGGTCACCATGTTTCACAGGGCCGTTAAGAAGGAAGTTCTGCTGGGAATTCCCTTAAGGCATAAAATAATTACTTCACTGCTGCCTGTGTCTCTTTATATAGATAAACTTTTTCATATTACATACAACCATGCATACATACATACTGTGCATACATACATACGTATGTACGCAAGTGGCATATCTATTATCTATATAATACAATATATATTATAATAATATTAAACTATATATATATTAAATATATATATTATAATATTATATATATATATATAGTATTATATAGGGTATATAATAATATATATATATATATATACCTATATACATATATATACATAGTGAATATACATATATATGTATGTATGTATGTATGTTATATATATATATATATAATATATATATATATATAATATATATATATATATAATATACTATATATATTATTCACTATATATATGTATATGTATGTATATGTATGTGATGTGTGTGTGTGTGTGTGTGGTGTATGTGTGTGTGTGTATGTGTGTGTATATATATATATATATAATATTATATATATATATATAGTATATATATACTATATATCTATATATATTATATATAATATATAGTAATATATATATATATATATATATATATATATATATATATATATATTATATAATGTGTGTGTTGTGTGTGGTGTGTGTGGTGGTGTGTGTGTGTGTGGTGTTGTGTGTGTTGTGTGTGTGTGTGTGGTGGTGTGTGTGTGTGTGTGTGTGTGTGTGGAGAGAGAGAGAGAGAGAGAGAGAGAGAGAGAAGAGAGAGAGAGAGAGAGAGAGAGAGAGAGAGAGAGAGAGAGAGAGAGAGAGAGAAGAGAGAGAGAGAGAGAGAGAGAAGAGAGAGAAATATATAGATATATAGATGTATGTATGTGTTTCGCAAGCACTCCGCTCTCCAAAGAGAACAACACGTATATTTGTGCGCATTCCAGCCCGCGTGCTCGGCCGCTTTCCCAAGAGCCATCGGGACCAAATGAAAATCCGGTTAAATGGGTTTAAGTTTACGGCTCCGCCTCGCGTAATGGCCCGGGTCTATCTCCAGTTGAAGTAATCCCGGATCCCGGAGCGTTTACCAGCGGCGGCAGATACCCCGGGGAGCCTCGGTGATTGGCCGGAAAACCTCAGATGCTTGCGCTTCTGCGACCCGGAGGAAGGAGTTGTTAACCGGCGTGAGTGAGACGCCCTCGGCCGCCGTGTCACGCTTCGGGGGGGGAAGGGAAGGGGCGCCATGAATGTTTCATCAGAGGCGACACATGTTTCCTACGCGCGTCGCCCTGGCCTGATGTATGAGGCCGGAGTCTCGCAAGAGTGTGACGCTCAGCTGGGGACATTTGCTTACAATTAAACATTCACGAGCTGCCAAGTCCCCCTTTCTGTGCTCAGTGAGGCAGCCAGTGTCCTCGCGCTGCGCTCTTACACAACGTTTTGCAGCAAGAGTGAGTTTTCCCGGATGCTTTGATACGACCCTGATAATTGCCACTGGTTCTTGCGAATTCGTTATTGTCCTCTCCGTCATTTCGTTTCTTCTCGTTTCTTTTACCC
>NW_020872753.1:661030-663530 GCF_003789085.1 Penaeus vannamei | reverse complement strand
CTCTCTCTCCAACCCCCTCCGCCTTTCTTCTGTCTTCCATCCCTCTATTCCCCTTCCTCCCTCTCTAGCCATCCTCCCTCCACCCCTTCCAACCCCCCCCCCACCACCCTTCCCGTTTCCCGAGAACACCACACCTCCCAACCGCCCCATCCTCCCTCTCTCCAAACACCCCTCCCTATCTCCCTCCCTCAATCCCTTCACCCCCACCCACCCCACCATCCCCACCCAACCCTCTCCCAACCCTCTTCCCAAACACCCGTCCCCTCTCTGCCCCCTACCCCTACCCTCCACCCCTCCCCCTCTCCAATCACCCATCCCCTCCTTCTACCCCTTCTCCCCCGCCTTCTACCCTTCCCCCTCCCCTCCTCACCCCTACGCTTACCACCCCCATCCCTCTATGCCTACCCCCACCCCTCCATCTACATTTCACCCCCCCCCCTTTCTCCTTCCCCCCCCCTTTCCCCTTCCCCCCCTCCCCCTCCCCCTCTCACCCTCTCACTAAGACCACACAACCGAATGAAGACACGTAATCACTTTGATTATCGTGACTGCGTGAACTTCCGGTGTTTTCGGTAGTTTGTGGGAATTGATGAGCTTCTGTTGCATGGATGGGGTGTTTGTCTGTATGTGTGTGTGTCTATACTTACATGCGTGTATATGTGTGTGTATGTGTGTGTGCCTATACTTACATGCTTATATATGTGTGTGTGCCTATACTGCGTGTATATGTGCTGTGTGTGTGCCTATACTTACATGCGTATTCATGTGTGTGTGCGCATGCGTATGTGTGTGCCTATACTTACATGCGTATTCATGTGTGTGTGCCTATACTTACATGCGTATTCATGTGTGTGCGCCTATACTTACATGCGTGTATATGTGTCTGTATGTGTGTGTGCCTATACTTACATGCGTGTATATGTGTCTGTGTGTATATGTGTCTGTATCCGGGTGTATGTGTACTCGTACCCAGAGTGCATCTCACCGGAAGAAACGCTTGTGTACGTAATTGTGGTATTAATTAGAGGCTGAGTATCATCATCAATTAAGACTATGATTATAATTATAATCAGTCATTATCATTAGCTATGATTGTATCAATTTTGGATTTTTACTCTTGAATTAATATTATAATTTATATTGATAACATCAAGGTAACACAATTGTTCACTTGTACCAATGTGATAATGATAATGAGGTGCTCAATAACCATTTCTCATTGCTGTCACAGTGACTATTACTATTGCTATTATTACCGGTATTATACTTCAGTTTTTGTCATCTTTGTTATCTCCATAATCATATAATTTTCATTACCGTTACAGTAGCTGTTGAAATGCAATAATATCAACGATAAGTGTTATCTCTATTCACAATAACAACGAAATTACATTGATAATCATACCATCAATAATTTCAGTAATTGTAATAATACTCATCATAAATAGAAGAAGATGATGATGTTGATGATGATAAATACAAATAATTACAACAATGATCAAGATAATAACCAATATGATCAAGATAATAATAACAATAAGAATGATAGTTATACTAATAATATTATTAGTAATAATGATAATGATAATTATAGTTATAATAGTAACATTAATAATAATGACAACAAAAATAACTATTATGAAAATGATAATCAACCTATAATAACAAAAATAATAATATCGAGAATATTAATGAATAAAAATTGAAAACAATGATAATAGAAGCAATGATAATAATAATCATAATGGTAATAGTGATAAAAATGATAACCATAATAGTAATTACAACACCAATAATAACAATAATAATAATAATAATAATAATAATAATGATAAATAATAATAATAATAACAATGATAATAATAATAATAATAATAATAATAATAATAATAATAATAATAATAATAATAATAATAATAATAATGATGATGATGATGATGATGATGATGATGATGATGATAATAATAATAACAATGATATTAAAAATAATAATAATAATATAATTATGATAATAATAATGATCATAACAATGACGTTAATAATGATTATAGCAATGATGATAATGATAATAATGATGATAAAAATAATAACAATATAAATAACAATAACAAGAAAGATGATGATGATAATGATAACAATAATAATGATAATAATAAAGAAAATCATGATAATGATGATGGTGATAGCGATAATTGTTATAATAATTACAATACTAATATTCATAATAATAATAATAATATAATAATAATAATAATAATAATAATAATAATAATAATAATAATAATAATAATAATAATAATAACAACAACAACAATATTAACATAAAATAAAATAATAAAATAAATAATAATAATAAATAATAATAATAATAATATAACAATCATAATATAATAATAACAATGTTAAAAATGAATAAGAATAATGATATTATCGATGGTAATAATTCTCTCTCTCTCTCTCTCTCTCTCTCTCTCTCTCTCTTCTCTCTCTCTCTCTCTCT
>NW_020872753.1:616030-626030 GCF_003789085.1 Penaeus vannamei | reverse complement strand
ATAGATGTTTATATATTTTCATAAATCTAAACGCATATCAGTATAGCAAAAGTCAGTGTTATAACAAGTATAGTAAATTATAATACTCATTCATAAATGACGTGTGTTTAAATGTTAGCAATTAATTTGGGGACAAGCAATGGGTTTGTTATTTTAACGATTTCTCGTCAGATGAGTCTTGCCCCAACCCATGTAAACAGGTAAGGTGAATGCTGGTATTTAAAGTCACATTTTACCCTCATATAATAGATTTTACTGCTTGATATGTGTATTAAAGTAATTGTTACATCTCTTTGTATCCATTTATGATATTAAGAGTCCTGTCCTTCCCCATGTAAACAGAGGAGAAATGGAGAATGCGCAAGATTAACGGCCATAACGGTTTATCTAATGCTTTGTCGCTAGGGGAAAATAATGCAGTTATTTCGTCATTTCAGTGGTTCGTGGATACAGTAGCGGAAGTAGTCGCATGTGACAGTTCCGGAGAGTATCAATGAATAGATAGAAATGGAATTAGTTATTAGGATGAAATGTAAGCGGGGAAAATTAGAAAGATAAAAGGAAGGGAAATGATTGGCTTGTGTTCCGGATAAAATTGGAGATGAAATCTCGATTTCATCTCACATTTATTATGTTTATAAAAATGTCATTGATATCTAATTCATAGGAAAAGAGAGGGTATATAGAATTAACCTTAGATATGAATTGAATTATTTGAGAATATTGCTTATTTTAGTTCTTATGTGTATTGATAAGATTTACAGAATATGCCATTTGTTCATTGTTTGGCCCTTAAATAAAATATTAAGGGTTACAAATATTTCTATGACCGTTATAATAAGAGGCACACTCAACAGAGGAATTAATTCATTCCCACTTCCACGAGCCTTAAAGACCGTTAGGTTATGCTACCAATTGATATCTACGGGTTTTTTTCGGGGTACCTTCTTATTTAGATCAAAACCCGGATGGTGACAGTGCTACTAACTAGATAGTCATGTTGGAAGAATAATCAGACTAAAAGATATCAAATTTCCAGATATTTAACGGTAAAGTAAATAAAGCACAAATATCTGTTGACTTGGTAACGTGTCCTAGCAGTGCCCCCACGTTTCTGGAAACTTGTCGAAGAAATAAAATAAGATAAATTTGAATATATGAAAAATTCTCCTTACGGCATATATATTATACACCATATACTTCCCTCCCACACCACCCGCATCCTTCCCTCAATTCCTCTGCTGCAACACTACAATTTTAGGACATTATAATACATGGGCTCATTATAATGGAGTGCGTGTGTGCGCCTATGCAGACTGTTCATACGTTCGTGCGCGAGTATGAGCGCGTAGGCACGAAAGTGCGCAGGTATATGTGCGCATGTACATGCGTATATATGTGTAATTCATATGAGTGTAGGCGAGTTTAAATTCATGTGCGGATACATGGGTATGTATGCTGCTGTTGTCTACGTAAGGCTATAAGGTTCCATATAGCTTTGTGATAGAGTACATTATATATGGGTATGTTCCGTGCTTAACATGAGGGTATACATGGGTTTAAAATATGCAAATTTGTACATATGGTGTATATATTCATGCATGAATGTGTACATTTACATGTGTATATAAGCATGTATATATGTGTATGTGTATATAGGTATATATAATGTGCGTGTTTATGTGTATGTGTGGGTGAATGTATAGGTAGACATATGTAGGTATTTATATGTGTATATGTATAGGTATACGTATATAGGTGTGTGCAGGATGTAGGAAGGTGGATAAATAATTAAGTATATGTATGTATGTATGTACGTATGTATGTACGTAGAGGTAGTTATATGTAAAGCAAGTACAGATATATACACATATATACAGGGGGGGGGACACTAGCGTATGCTGCAAATGTATGTGCTCATACGCGGATGCGTGAGCACATGCAGGATAGATACATGCGTATGTATAGTGATATGTAGGTTTGCGAGGTATGCAAAAAGGGGTGTTTACATATACACGGTGGGTATACACTCATGTGTTCACTTATCAATAACATATAACAAGCACTTAAAGGGACAGGCGATGTGAACATATGACTAGGTCAGACTATGATGGACATGTATGTAGTTATTTATAACGTAGGAATAAGTATCCATATCCATAAGCATAGATACAAGAATAAAGGTGTATGCTTGCATATGCATATGCGTGGGAATGAGCATATGCGTAGTACTTGGAGCATGTGCGGGATTAAATATGTCTGCATCAGGTGCACATACGCATAAATGAAGTTAATAAATAAAATAAAATAAAACATATATGCACTTCTGATAATTAAGCCCAGCTCACGGGAGTAGTGAGCAGGCCGTGCATTGCCGCTCCTAAGTCCACACCAGGTAGGACCAACCTGCTGGGAGGATTTATCAATGGCATTCCGGCTAAATTACTCCTCTTCCTCCAAGATACACCCCGGAGGCGAAGGAGCCCCTGGTTACGGGCGGCGATCAGGATCGCTCCGGAGCAAGGAGTGCTAAAAATAACCGGGTAAAGACAGGCCGCCCCACGTTGATGAACCTTTGCACATACAATATAAGGACCATGAGAACTGAATCCGACTTACTAGTTTTACTAGAGGAACTCTTTCATTAAATGGGATGTAGTAGGACTCTGCGAAGTAAGAAGACTAGGCGAAGAGCAGTTAATAAATGAGGGACACATGCTCTATTGGAGGAGGAAAACCTCTGGGTAGCAAACAGGAATTAGGGGTAGGATTCTTAATACACAAACGTTAGAAAAGAACATCGTAGAATCTATAGTATCAGCGAAAGAGTGGCTTCTGTAAAATAAACTAAAGCAATAGGTACAACTTAAAACAAGACTATGCACAATAGGTACCAACACAAAGTGATGAATAGAGAGCTTCAAGATGTTCATTTAGCTCGCAGACCTGCAACCACGCATGATAGTAATAACAGATAGAGCCGCAGTAGGACCAGGAAATGAAGAGGGTGTGCTAGTCGACTTAGAGAGGCCGTTTCGAGCGAGAGATTCAAATCGAATACCTTTTCGGAAGTGGGGCACATGAAAGAAGTAGGCGAAACTTCAACGTTGACGGGCTCTAGAAAACGAATGGACTAATCTCATGACTTTGCAGATCGATCACTCAGTATCATGAATACTATTCTCGAAAAAAGGACTAGAACGGAAGTGGACATGGAAGTTCGCCTTCATGACGTCAGTAAAACGAAAATAAATATTCGAAGGCGCGATAATAATAAAAAAATGTAGAGGTTATAAATAAAGTAAATGTAGGCAGCGAGCCATAGAATGGTGAGAGGCGAAATTAAAATACATCTCAGAAGGGAAAGGAACAAACTAATGTGTAAACCACAGCCAAACTTGGCTAACTTGAGGATCAGGTGAGCTTAACAGAATTTAGCTTTGAAAACACTCCAAATCAGATATTCACTCCTGCGCCGACGAAGATCTGCAACATCGACCAAATCCATATAACAGTTAAATACATAATATAAAGAGAAGCTGCACTTGAAGAAGAGCGGCAAGAACGACAATCGAAGCTCCGAGCAAGCTCTCGGTAGAAACTAAACAGCTTTATGCAAAAACGTAGACATGAAAGTATCGTCAAATGGGGACTCAAGATAGAAATTGGTTGAACTACAAAAGACCATAAATAAGAGAAGAGGGAAGATGTACGGAAATTCAAATACTCAAATAATAAATGAAGCAGTGATTTCAGGTACCAGCTTATGAAGCAGCTAAAAGAAGACTAGGAAAAGGGAGAAATTCAAATGTATGCAATTAAGGTAAGAAACGGAGACGGAGAAGTAACATATAACAGAATGAAATCATCAAAGGTAGTGGAAGACTTTTAAGGGATCTATATACAACTCAAACGAACAGCCCACAAATAGAAGCAAACTGGGCGGTAACTAGCGACGTACATTAATATCACAAAAGAAGAAATAAAAGAGATCACTTAGGGGCATGAAGAGAGGGAAAATACCAGGCGAAGGGCGAATTAGTGTAGACCTCATATTAGATGCAGGAGACATCGCAACAGTGAAACTAGCTAATCTTTTTTAACAAATGTCTTCTCATCGGAGAAAAACTCCGAAAGCCTGGAAAAATGCAACAATTTTCGATTGTGTGTAGCCACAAAAAAGCGATAAAAAGGATTTAAAAATTACCTCAGCCCATAAGCTTTCTTTCGTTACGTTTACAAACTGTTACACAAAGTCGATTACAGCTCGCATCTCTGACAGTTTGGATTCAGCCAGCCTAGAGAACAGGCAGGCTTCCGGCAGCGGATTCTCAACAACGATCCTACATCCACACGCTCACCCAAATAAGAGAAAAAGCAAACGAATATAGGAAACCCTGTGTGTATGGCATTATAGATTATGAAAAGGCATTTGACTCTGTGTACACATACCAGCAGTATTAGGTGCTATATTCAACAACAAGGAGTTGAGGAGGTATATTGTAATATATTGGAAGATATATACAAAGATGGGACAGCAACTCATCAAACTCACATAGAAACCGATAAAATATTAAATTAAAGAAGGTAGCGTTAGACAGGCGCGAGCAGTCCTATCAGTCAGTGGGCAAAGCATATTACCGAACACCGGCCAACTTAAGATTTGCAGACGCTCGACATTGTTCTGAAATAGTAATTCAGCTGATGAACTGACATTAGTAAACGATGCTGAATAGTGAAGGAGGCCTAAGAGGGACTATAAGTGAAAAGAAAAAGCTAAGGAGTGTTCGAACATCAGAGTCTACTCAAACAACGTAAGCTGTACATTGTTCTGCGAAGCGGTGCTAGAGTAATGATATAGATACCTAGGTACAACTCGTGCAGGCATGCCATTAGTGAGGACTAAGCGTACGATGTTCTAGGGTGGATCCTCGGTCAAGGCGTAGAGCACTAAGTAGTATATTACCTTAACAATCGGCAGTATGGTGGTTAAATGCGGGATGAGAAGCGACGATCCGACTCTATGGACTCGCCAGTGCTTTCGGCAGAGCACAGTAGCACGAACTTAGAGGAGGGGCCTTGCCATTCTGGTGTGCTTAGAGGTCGAAAAGTGGTTAAACTAATGACGTCCTCCACGAGGTATGACCTGATGGGTCAGAAACATGGACTACAAGCCGAGCATGAGATGAAAGACTAATAAGAGAGAGGGATGGGAAGATCGATATGATGGTAAATAGCAGGAGTCAAAAGGGTGACGTGGAGAACAGACGAGTGTAAGAAGAGACTCAGGAGCATTAAAAATGGAAGAAGTGGCAATGGGCAATGGTATGTCGGAACAAGACGACTGATGGAAAAGAAGGTAACAGATACTATAAATAACTTAAGGAGGCCAAGAGAGACCAATGACAACGATGATGCTGGGCGACGAAATAGCGAAATGTGGGGGCCAAGACTGGAAACAAACATCGCAAGACAGGAAAACCTGGAAAGGAGATGGGAGAGGCCTACGTCCTGCAGTGGATTGACTCAGGCTGATGATGTGATATATATATATATATATATATATATATATATATATATATATATATATATATACATATATATATATGTGGTGTAGTGTGTGTGTGTGTGTGTGTGGTGTGTATGTGTGTGTTGTGGTGTGTGTGTGTGTGTGGTGTGTGTGTGTGTGTGTGTGTATATGGATTATAATATATATATATATATATATATTAGTAATATTAATATATATGATATATGAATATATGTATATATGTATATATATATATATATATGTATATATATATATATATGTCGTATAATATATATAATATATGTATGATATATATATACCTTATGTATATATATCTCCCTTATATATGTGTAATAGATAGATAGGTATGCATGTTGTACATACATATATGCATACTATATATATATTATATATATAGTATATATATATATATATATATATATATATATATATACAATATATTATTAATATATATATATATATATATCTATATAATAATATATACACACAACACACAACACACACCACACATATATACACGGATATATATGTATATATATATATATATATATTTATATATAGTATATATATAACATATATAAGGTATATATATATAATATAATACATATACATACTATATATGTATAGGGATTTGTTGAAACATTATCACTGAAACCTCGTGCACCCTTCGATACTTCTTTTTTTCTTTCTTTTTTTAGCGTGTCGTGTGTTCAGTGTATGTGAGTGTGTTTCAGGTTGTGTCTGTGTGTGTATGCGCGCGCGCGTGTGTGTATGTGACTGGAAAAATACTATTATTGTGTAAGAAATAAATATTTTACACTTGTAGGATTAATCGCAATGTAACCTTGTTTTTTGTAATAACGTCAAAGGCGAAGAGCAGCTGGAATATCTGAACAATTAATATTCAGTAATGATTCAGATGATAATGACCGTGATAATGACTACGACCCCAAAATATATTTTTCGTGCCGCCCCCAAAAAGTGTAATTTTTCATTATCATTAAAACTGTTATTCCATTCAGCACTGAACATAATAACATTGTATTATACACTGCATATTCAGGCTGCGAAATTTATGAAATTCCAAATAGAGCGTTGTAAGCTAGACTATTAATTCATTTCCTTTTTTACTTTTTCTTTGCTCAAAAATATAATGTACTTTTTCGGAAAGAAGAAAAACCTCGTTACACCAATTGGCACATACTTTTGGACCAAAAAAAATAACATTGACCGCTTTATGAAGAACTGAAATGGAGCCATGTTTTGAAACTATATGATGGCACAGAAGCAACATTTCTAATATGCTTTTTATTGGGCTGTTATTATTCAAATGCCGTACGTAATGTCAGTGCATAAGCAAATTCATACATTCACAAATCTGTCTGTCTGTCTCTGTCTCTCCCCTCCCTCCCCCCCTCCTCTCTCTCTCTCTCTCTCTCTCTCTCTCTCTCTCTCTCTCTCTCTCTCCCTCTCTCTCTCCCTCCTCTCTCTCCTATTTGGTAATCCGCTAGCAATATATTCCTCAAGCTTTGTCTCATTAAATGTTTCTATATATCTATCAAATCTTCTAATTAGCACACACCACACACACACACACACACACACACACACACACACACACACACACACACACACACACACACGCACACTACATATATATATATATATATATATATATATATATATATATATATATATATATATATATATATATACATATATATATACCTTTGCCATCTCTTTGCCGGTGGTCACTTTGCTGCAGCCATGAGTTTGGTCGTTAAACCCTCTGCCTTCATTCATGGCTTTCCCTTTCGGATGCCGGGAGCAAGATCAGCGGCCGAAAATGTGCCACTTGTTGGTGTTTCTTTATCAGAAAGGAAGAATGCTTGATATCATATTATTTCCACGATATTGTCTGTGGTTTGATGCAGAATATACGTAAAACCCCCTCCGTTGTTTCTGATATATTTTAGCAAGTTCTTTCTGTTAGAAATTTCCAAAACGCGATGGTTATTTATAATTCTATAAGATGTGTTGTCTGCCATGATTAGATTATCTTCAGTACCAAAGTTCTGGTAGAGAGACTGAAGAGCAATACAAAAAAATAGGTTGAATTTGGTGTCTGATTAGCATGAGTCGAGAGGTCGCGGCTTCTGGTTCATGCGTGAAATACACAACTAATCTATTTCGCCGATACATGTTTTAGACACCACTTATGTCCATGGTCTTGACACCGAGGACAGCTTCAGGAAAATCACTTATGCCGAGTGAATTAGCAGAATACCTTCGTTTATTATATATATATATATATATATATATATATATATATATATATATATATATATATATATAGTATGTCTATCCTTGTTTTGACACCACTTATGTCCATGGTCTTGACACCGAGGACAGCTTCAGGAAAATCACTTATGCCGAGTGAATTAGCAGAACACCATGGTTCATTCGCGAGGTCCAAGATGGAAGAGTTTTAACACTAAATTCCTGGACCGTTTATGTGCCGAGAAGAGTTATCTCTGCAAGTTAGTTTAGCGTGAGTTATTGTGGAGTAAATCACTACCTTTGAGTTTTGTAAAATATGAAGGAATGCTTGGATAAGGAAAGGCTGTAAACTAAAGGGATAATATCCCCTTTTGTATTCATACAAAAGTTATGTAAAGAAAAAATATGTTCATCGTTTTTTTCATATTATTGATTATTAGTTTAACTTGTACATCCAGCTAAACAAAAATAAATACCAATAATAAACCCTCCGCTGGCATACTAGAGGAGTGTATCGCAATACAGGATAAGATAAAATCCTTGCACCTCATAGAACATTTGACTTTTTTTTTTTTTTTTTTTTTGACTTTTGCTGTTTTTTTCGTGGCCTACAATATCGCGGCCCATGCAAGTAATTTGAATAAATCAATGCTATGAATGGAATAAGACGCTCAGATTACTCTTTTAAATGCCGTTGACAACACAAATATTTTCACTATACCCAGTTACCATTTTGGAAACGGAGAATCTGTTTCCGTTATTTTGAACTGTGGTGCCGCCGGTCTTTGGCAGTCTTCTACATTGTGTTCATTGTACTGTATTGTTCATTGTATTATATTATATTTATAACTGTACTGTATGAATATATGCTTCTATTCAAAGGATAATGATAAAGAAATGAATAAGACATAAAAAACAATAATGATCATTTTTATAATGATTAAAATTATATAGCAATAATTATAATTATTAATATGATATTAATGACCAAACTGACAGTAATAATGATAATATCAATAATAATGATCATAATAATAATGACAATGATGATAATCATCATGATAATAATAGTAATGATAATAACCTTATTCCTTTATCATTATTGTTATAATAATGATAAAATCAATATTATTATTATCCTCTTCGTGCTAATTATGATAACAAAAATAGTGCTAACATTGAGAATAATAATAATAATTTAAAAAATAATAATAAAATAATAATAATAATAATAGTTATAATGATAATGAATATAATATTATTAATAATGATAATAGTAATAATGATAATAGCAATGGGAATTTCATTAATGATAATGATTAGTAATAGTATTAATGATTATGATGATAATATAATAATGACAGAAATCACATAATAATAGAATGAAAAATATGATAAAAATAATAATGATGAGGATGATGATAATGAATTAATGAATCAATAAACAAACGAATAAGCAAACAGAATGTAAGAATTGAACAGACAAAAACATATCAGAATGTATCTCAAAAAAGTCCTAACACATTCGGAAGAGACCTTAAAAAAAAAAAAAAAAAAAAAAAAAATCACGAACTGTTGTCACCGAAAGCATTCCAGATTCCGCTGACCTCTTGCTCCTTCCAACACATTCCTCGTGCCAACAGAATGTTTATCACACTCGCGAATAAGTCTATCTCTCACACGAGGCCGGTTGGGACATTTATTGGCTAAGGCGTCAAGCGGGATGACAGGTTGGACTTGGGGAATTTGGGACAGACTCCTGCGCGAGGCTCCGGTACTCGCCAATATGCATATGGCCTTCAGTGATTAGAGAGGCTTGGGGGCTGCGGGGGAGAGGGATGTGTGTGTGTGTGTGTGTGTGTGTGTGTGTGTGTGTGTGTGTGTGTGTGGTGTGTGTGTGTGTGTGTGTGTGTGTGTGTATATATATATATATAATATATATATATATATATATATAATATTAATATATAATATATATATAATCATATGTATTATGTGTGTGTGACTGTATGAATATTACATGAACATACATATATTTATATATATGTATGTGTGTATACAATGTTATATATATATAGTATATATATATTATATATATACTATCATATATACATAGTATTATATCATATATTATATATATATAAGTATATATATATATCATATATATAA
>NW_020872753.1:605411-607024 GCF_003789085.1 Penaeus vannamei | reverse complement strand
AGCAGGACATAGCTAAAAAGTACTAAGATCATTCTATGTACATGCTGTCCGTCCTATTATTGACTATGAATCTGTCGCCCTCATTGCTTCCAGCACAACATTAAAAGAAAAACTGGAAATAATACAAAACGAAGCAGCCAGGATAATTCTAGGTGCACCTAAGTCGACAAAGGTCATCAACCTCCTCATGGAAACTGATTTACCGTCCATGGACACTAGAATTGATCTAATGGCAGCACAGTTCCTTTCCAAGGTCCTGCAGGCACCCACAAACTCCTATTTAAGACAAAGAGTTCTCAGACGCCTACAAGATTACCAGTTGTTTGCGGACAATTCCTGGCTCACACATACAGCCAGAGTTTTGATACGCTTTCAGCTAAAAGATTCATTGCTTGCCAAGGGTATGGACTCCCCTCACCCTGATTATAAAGAACCCCCGCCGTGGGCAAACGAAATGGTCGAATTCTCAATTCTAAATCTCACAATGAGAAAAGATCAATATTCCATGCCTATCCTAAAGGCACAAGCACAAAGGGTCATTAAACAAATAACTCCACCGGGTAGTATAACTTACTACACGGACGGATCCGTGGATCCAATAAACCATATTGCAGGCGCCGGCTTTGCAACAAAGGATACCACAGCATCCATTAGGGTCACTGACAATGCCTCAACGCTTCAGGCTCAAATGGTTGCGATCATGGAAGCATTGACACACGCGTTCCTGAGGGGAGGGCACGTTGTCATTCATACAGATTCAAGAGCAACTATTGACAGCTTACAGCATAGCATGCCCCCAGATAACATCTACCTCTTGACAACAGTACTAAACATAGCCCAAAGAATCCTTAGTCAAGGTAGAAGAATCATCATAAACTGGATCCTCCATGATCGTTAAACCCAGCCGAAGGGAACTGAGCCAAGGTACCAAAGCTGCAGCGTGTGCGGTCCTCCGGGGAGCACATAAAGAAAACATCACAAAATCGCTCGCTGCCAAGTGGTACTCAGATGCTTCAGGCTATGAGCCACTGGCCCTTTCTCCAAATGCAAAAAGAGGTACCGAAGTCATACTATATAGACTAAGACTAGGTTACCAATGCGCTTGGCTAATTATTGACAACGAGAGTGCGAGGTCATGCAAACACTGCGGCGAGCCTAACGCCACCCTGTTACATTACTTGCAGAATTGTGTACACACACAATTTCTGAGGCAGGGGCCACCCACCACAGCCGCCGGGCTGGTAAAAAGGGTGTGCAACATGCTTTCGCCGTGGCAGCTGGATCGCTTGCCTGCAATTCAGCCACCGCGATAAGCATGCAGTTCAAAGAAAACATCTGAGTTAACTATAAATAGTTAACACAGGCCGGGCTACTCCAGAGAAAAGGCCCGGGCGAAGCATGAGTTCGCAAATCTAACTGAATTGAACTCAGTCCACTCTTCTTCCGGCGGCCGCAGCGTCAACATTTCTTCAGCTCTCTCCCACCACAGGACGACGATTCAGCTCCCGCGCGAGCTGCCACCTACTTCCGGGAATCTACTTTTGCGGACACTCTTCTTGACGGCTTCAGCTCTCTCGAACCCATGCCTACGGAAGGATTGCTGATGAATGTCT
>NW_020872753.1:595411-600411 GCF_003789085.1 Penaeus vannamei | reverse complement strand
TGTCGCCTGAGAGAGAGCGCGTGGAAGAGTGAATGGGTCAACTCCTCTCATTGGCTGAGAGCCTACAGACATCCAGGTGGCCTCTCCCTATTGGCTGTAAGGAAAAATGCGCGCGAACTGTCAGAATCCCTAACATGGCACTGGCTTTAACAACCTACAAATGATTAGTAAGAAAACAGGCATTCAAACCACAAAATATTAGAAACATCTCCAATCTAATCACTTTCAAAAGGAAACTGAAGGAGCTTGTTTTGAATTGTCAATGACATCTAATAATTAAATGATAAACCAAACCATATACCTTTACTTAAAATAATGTGGTCAATTTATTTGATCTTATCTTATAATTCCCCTACGAATGAACTTGATAGTATCTCCAGTTATTTTGTTTTACTGTACACTGCCCTGTATATGACAAAAAAAAAAAAAAAAAAAAAAAAAAAAAAATGCAAATAATGGAATTATGTGTTTTGACTTTGATTCTCTCTCTCTCTCTCTCTGTCTCTGTCTCTCCCTGTATCTGCCTGTCTGTCTTTCTCTCTCTATTCAGTCATAAATATTTCTCTATATTTATTGTCCACATGATTTCACTTTCCCCTGCCAGCATTCATGTAATGCCTGCTACTATGAACATGTAGGCACAGCAATACAATTACCCAAATATAGCAAGTAATTACATGCAAGGCATTTTGACTCTTGATAAAAAGAAATATGCCTTACTCGCTGCTCGCGCGGTATTGTTTTCGAGCAGTGTCCGAATGTAATCATATGATAAATACTCGATTTTTAAAGGCCTACAGTCAATATAATATTCACGGAATATAACTCCTTTGAGTTTCGATTTATATATGGTATATACAACATATAAAACTTTGTTTTTATGAAAGTAATAAGCTTTATATACACGAAGCTGAAGCCAACAGATTCTTGTCGGGACGCAGTGTTTACGACTGGAAATGGTGCAAATTTAAGTGGTGTTTGCATTTTGTTTGAGATTGTAAATTGTTTTTTCCTTGAAGTATTATTGAAAAGAAATATGAAAGTTGTAAGACCAATAAGCACCGGTGACTGTTGCTTGTTTAGCATTTTAACCTGTATTAATTAAAAATAATTTATTCTAACTGGCATCTGATATAACGCTCAGTGAAGGGCCCTGGGGAAGAAGCACTGTCAGGCATGCGCAAAAGCAAGGGGGCCGAGCTTATTCTCGACCAGGTGATGGGCTCCGCCTCTAGAAACGATGACGTCATGAACCCTTAAGGGCCGTCATCTCCTTTTTTTCCAAATCCCGGACGTCTCAGGTTTGGGAGTGACACAGTCACAGATTGCCACTGCCGGCCGCAAAAGGTGCGGCGAAACTGTCCTACACTTCAGTCTAGAAACAGCGCCGTGGGAATCACATCCAGAACGTGTATAAAATTTAACGGCTTCCCTCCCCCCCCCCTCTCTCTCTCTCCTCCCCCCCACTCTCTCTCTGTCTCCTCCCCCCCACTCTCTCTCCTCCGCCCACTCTCTCCTTCCACCCACTCTCTTTCTTTCCTCCCCCCCACTCTCTCTCTCTTTCCTTCCCCCACTCTCTCTCTCTCTCTCCTCCCTCTTTCTTGCTCGCTCTTACTTTCTCTCTCTCTCAAAATGTCAATAGGACATAGGCATATCCATTCATAAATTCATATAGGGTGAATATCCACATTGGTTTATGCACCTACACACTATTAGGAAAGCGTGCTGGAGATATTTCTTCTGTAATTGGGGGGGAGGTCGTGGTCGTGGTCGTGGGGCAGTTGCTCTCGTCGCTGCCGTCGCCGCAGTCGTCGTGGCCGTTGCACTTGGCAGAGAGATGGACATTCCGGCACGGGAGGCCCTGCCTCTGCGCATATAGATATAGACATATACACACATATGTATATGTGCGTGTGTGTGTGGACACAGATATAGTTTGCATTGTTTGCAGATGAGAAGAATATCGAGGTACCTTCCCTGACAGAGATCCAAGCACTACAGGAGATCCGGAGAAATAGGACTAAACCACCACAGACAGCAAATCGTATATTGTATATATATATATATATATATATATATTATTATATATATATATATATATATATATATTTTATTAAATATATACTTATATTTATAAATATATATATATATATATACAAATATATATTTATACATATACATACATATATCATATGCATTCACACACACACACACACACACACACACACACACACACACACCACACACACATATATATATATATAATATATATATATATATATATATATATATATATATATATATATAATGAGTCCGACTAATCCCCGCAAGGCTTCAGGAAAAAGGCTGTCAAAAACGACCCCTCGACCTAATGATATTTTGTATCCTATGACACAAGTCCCACAAAGAAAACAGATAAGAACAGATATTTATTTTCTGTCAATAAACTGGAATCTTTCCAGAAAGTTTTTCTTTCCTATAGCTACTAGCATTCAACTATTCATAACTAGTAATAACCGGACCTGAAAGACGATAGACAGTGAACTGGGCCAAGAGATTATCAAACATTTTTCGGGGACATAGACAAACGTTTAAAGTCTGAAGACCCTCGTCAACTCATTTAACCCCAACCTGCCTTGCGTTGCGCCTTCAGGGTACTAGTCACACTCACTCCCTCTCTCTAAAACAACTTTTTTGATTGGCTGAAAATGTCTCTATCAAATATCAAAGCAACGCGATGGTCTATGAACCGACCTTGGAAAGTGTATTTCGCATAAGAGAACACTATCTACAAGCCCACAACACTTCTCATTAGAATAAATGCACGTTTGTTATTCCATCAACGTACCTTCTTTGGCAACATTCCTGTTCTTCACACTGCTTGGTTTGAGTGTCTCTCTCCACTGGGTTTGTGGCGCGTCCTGCTCCTCTGGCCTTCACCGCAGGTTGCGCTGCAGGTCGACCAGGCGCTCCAAGGGCCCCAGACGTACTCGCAGCTGGGCTTGGAGCTCCAAGTGAGCTTGCCGCTCTCCTTCTGACATCTCACGGACGGCAACGTCGCTTCTTGTTATTCCGGCGTGAGGCGTGAGGTTCAGGCCCTGGTATGAGAGGGACTGGCTGCAGTGGTTTTCGACCAAGTCTTCGGCGTGCAGCTGTGGACAAGAAGTAACCTCCCAGTGACGAACGTAGCCTTGCTGACGATTGACTGCCGTGTCTTTAACTGTCTTCATTTGCTCTAAGGTTTCCAGGCTATTTGAAGAGTCTTGGCGACTACGCTTCCAGTTTAGGAATCTCAGCTGAGCTTCAGTAACTTCTTCGTCCAAAGTCAAAATATTTTTCATGAACCTAGAAATCTTTACACCATAACTCTCTGTGCAAGCTGCAGGCGTCTGTGATTTCTTAAATGAATTCATCAAATCATCTGAGGTTAAGATCCCGTCACCATAAATCATTTTCTTAAATGAAATTTCTTCAAAGTTAAGCAAAAGTCAGGTGCCTCAGTCGTATTTCCACTCAGGAGTTGATGGTACAGGTCTGCAACTCGTTCTGCTTTGGTGAAAGGATCCCCATAGAGAGTAAGGTGATTGTTAACTTCAAATGAGGCCGCCATGCTTGTCTGCATTTCTCGGAGCTGACTAGGGAACTTCTGAATTTCGAGATACACATCAACAACATCGGGCACTCCAATGGAGATGCCAAAAGATTCTCTCATGCTTACCATTATGTCAGTACATTCACAGAATAAGAGGGGTTGTACCAAGTCTCACAGCTTTCACCCCAAAAATGGGAGGAACAGAAACACATATAGTCGTCACTGTAGGGAATGGATTGGCAGGACCCATGACCGCCACACATCTCATCTCCGTGTTCGACAGCTGGTCACTGCTGAAGCCTCCGGCAACAAAGGAGTACTTGTTACTGTTGATTAGGCCATTCACTTCGGAAGTGGAAGAGTCAGACCCGCAAGACCTTTCTGTTTCCTGGACTGTTTCTGTAAGATAGTTGGGGCAACTTTTTCCATTCAGAGTTTTCTCGGAACCCTGAAAGACCGTATTGTTGCATCCGTCGCATAACTTAAACGGAACAAAAGTATTCGCCTTGTCAGCATCATAGCATTCTCGATTTCCTCGATCCTCCCACAAAACGAGTACTTTACGTTCTCCACGTTTGACTGTGAAGATCTGTTTGCCTCTAGATTCCACAGCACAATGCCTCTTACTCAGTGAGATGCTTCCAATTTCGCTGTACTGTACTACAGTCCAGTTATACCAAGGGACAAGCTCAGATATTTCCAGCTGTATTTTGGCTGTTAACGGTGCACCTGTGAGTTTAGGATTATCAATCAGGATATCCCGAGCTTTCCTATCAGCTCTCACAATGGCAGTCTTATAGCAATGGAAGACTTGATCCTCATATTGCCGCCGAACGTTGTAAAATTGTTCATATACAGCTTCTACCTGTTCTTCTAGTTGATTCAGGTTATTGTTCCTAAAGAACGAGTATGCATACATCAGTTGTGTTCCAGTGAACACTAAGCTCATGATGACTAGCATGAGATGCGACAGGCCTGTTACGTTGCAGTCATACTGTCTGATGTATAATTTGAAAAGGTTCGGTTTTGTGGGCGTACCTCTAGTGGCAGTCAGGCGAAAGATGTTGTTCAGTGCCCCTTCGACGTCTTGAGTCCTGTAGTAATCTAGAAATTCTTTGGCCACCTTGAGTTTGTCTTTGATCTCTATAGCATCTGTGATCTGAGAGAGTGTACTCTTCAGTTTCATGTCTACGTTTTCGATGGAATTTTTATAGTCATTGTAAGATGTGAACCAAGTCTGGAATTCCATGCTAGACTCTAGTTCCTCTCTTACGTTATCCATTTTCAATGACAAGGCATCGAGCTTCTGATTGACAGTATTGAATTCTTCCTTCAGTATGTCCTCCACGCTTGGGTAAAAGAAAACAGAAATGAACCCAAATATGGTTGAAGCTGTACCCAGGGCTTT
>NW_020872753.1:582911-585411 GCF_003789085.1 Penaeus vannamei | reverse complement strand
ATATGCAATCATCAAAAGCCTTTTGCTAAGCTGGGAGCTGTCTGAATTGTTAACAATGATATCAGTGGTTCCATATTGACTCGTGATTGAGAGTGTATTTAATATTAATTTAGAAAGGTATAGATTAAATAAAAGAATACAACCTGCAGACTTTACAGACTTCGCGGTATAACTGATGCTAAATTTATGAGCTATAGCATAAGCTGCTCTCAGAACTTATTATTCCGCCTTTTCGTCTAGATCTCATAAAACTTTCCTTTTATATATACTATACACCGACATTGTACTACATTCTATGTATGTATATATGTATATATATGTATGTGTATATATATATATATATATATATATATATATATATATATATATATATATATATATTACATACATATGTTACATACATATACTAATATATGTATATATATGTATTCATATATATACACATATATGTATGTTAATATATATGTATACTATATAAACACAGAATATATGTATTTATTCTATTATGTACACACTACACATATATGCACGCGTGTGTGTAAGTGTAATTGTGTGGGTGCGTGCATGTGTGTAAGTGTAAGTGTGTGGGTGCGTGCATGTGTGTAAGTGTAAGTGTGTGGGTGCGTGCATGTGTATTATATATGTATACTATATAAACACAGAATATATGTATTTATTCTATTATGTACACACTACACATATATGCACGCGTGTGTGTAAGTGTAAGTGTGTGGGTGCGTGCATGTGTGTAAGTGTAAGTGTGTGGGGTCGTGCATGTGTGTAAGTGTAAGTGTGTGGGTGCGTGCATGTGTGTAAGTGCTATGGTACTGAATGCTGGGTTTTAACAGAAATGGATAGAAAAAGAGTTGATAGCTTTGAGATGTGGTGTTATCGTCGACTTTTGCGTATTAGCTGGACAAAGAAGATAACCAATGAATGTATTTTAGAAAGAATAAATTGCAAGGAAAGACTATTAACATTGATAACTAGAAGGAAATTAACATTTGCAGGACATGTTATGAGGAAAAGGAATATGGAAACTGACCTGTTAATGGGATCGGCATTTGGGAGGCGCGGAAGGGGAAGACCAAATACAAGATTCGCAGACAATATTAAAGAGAATTTGTGTGGTAGAGGGTTTGTGGAAATCTACAGAATGCCGCAGGACAGGACACTATGGAGAGCCACAGTGGCTTCATATAAATCTTCTGTTTCGTGATGATGCTGTGTGTGTGTGTATGCATATGTATATGCATATGTGTATATGTATATGTGCATATACGTGTGTATATATATACGTATATATATGTATATATACTGATATATATATATACATATGTACACATATATATGAATATATATACATATACATAAATACATATATATGTATATATATGTGTATATATATGCATATATATATACATATATATATATATATATATATATATATATATATATATATATATATATATATATATATATATATATATATATATGCTTACAAACACACACACACACACAATACACACACACACACACACACACACACACAATTATATATATATATATATATATATATATATATATATATATATATATATATATGTAATAGATTCACCTTTATGGCCCTGTGGCCGTGGTAAAAGTTCCTCACCTATTTTCAGAGTACTATCACAGCCGATTAATTTGTTAAATTTAAATTTAGTTTCTGTGCACTCGTTGACAGACATTTTGTTAGACGAAGCTGTCTCTGACACTTGTCTGCTGGCGTCTTGTAACAAGACGTTTCCTTGCCCTGGTTGGTGGGCAAGTGCAGGTGTCATGTCGTCCACATATTTATAGATCTTCGCGTGCGGAATATTATCCTCGTTTACCATTATTAGAAACAACAATGGGCCGAGGACCTTTCCTTGAGGGACACCGCAGTGGAGATCAACTCATCGGATGTTTTGATATTTGCCCGAGCCCTCTGGGACCGACTTTTGACGAAGGAAGATATCCCTCGCGAAAACCTAAAGAAATCATTTTCTTAATGAAGGTGGTGTGATCGATGAGACCAAGTGGCGGTAGTGACCTCCAGTCGCTTTGTTACATTTGTAGTGATATAATTGATCAGGTCAACTAGGTAATGGGCAGTGGAGCTATCCTTGATGTTGCCAAATTGGCAATGATCTAATTTGGGGGTAAATGCTTTCTACAGTTCCTTAGCAATTATTCTCTCGAATATTTTACATTGGATTGGTGTTAATGATATAGACCTAAGGTCATCGAGAGTATTAGGTGGATTTGTTTTGGGAACTGGGACTGTGATAGCACGCTTCTATAGGTCAGGTACCACCAGGGTCTATATAACCACTCCAGAGAAAAGGCCCGGGCGAAGCATGACTTCGCAAATCTAACTGAATTGAACTGTTCAATATAATACAGCGTCTGTAGTTCTCCGGGGTGCACACAGAGAAAATACCATAAATTCGCTCACTGCAAACTGGTACTCAGATGC
>NW_020872753.1:555970-577811 GCF_003789085.1 Penaeus vannamei | reverse complement strand
GTCACGGACGGAGAGACACAACGACATGACTTAGAGAATATATTGAGAGACAGCGTGACTACGGCGACATAGAAAGCGTGATCGAGAACGAGACACGCCCAACCAGATCAAAGAGGCAGCGAAGTATTTTCCGGACGATGAATTACATGTCTTAATGAGAAAAGAAGACAGACAGGGGAAAGCCATTGTGTCAGACATCATCAGACAAACACCAACGAGGGGCCCAGACGCAGAGACGAAACAAACCAGAACAGAGCCAGGAAAAAGAAGTAAGGAAAGAGGAAACCTAGCAAAGGGATGTTTAAGCAGATTAGCAAGCCTATATAACGATTTGATGTCTTATTAACCAGTTATTTTATTTAAAAAATACGGGCACCCGGTTGAATATTTTTAATATAAAGAATTCAATAGCTAGTGAGGAGAAAAATCTTGGTTCGAACCTTCCGCCAATTCAGTCCAATCCTGAGTCGTCAACAGCTCTGACTACGTCCGGAAGAATGCCAAGAATTCTCAGGAAAGATCGAATGCTCCAGGATGTCTATTTCCATCTCTCCAACGTAAGAATCACCTGCGGAATAGAACACATCAGCATTTAAAAAAAAAAAAATTTCTTTCAACTCAGTACAACGTCTATCCAAGAAACACTAACCATATAAAAAATTTATAATAATAAGTACCTATAACTATTGGACAACCAACCCAAAATTAAGTCATCATGATACACTTCCACATTTTAAAAAAGAAGAAAAAAAAAAAAAAAGTAAACCATAAATATATATTAATATAATAATATCGCCTCAGAATAAACTGTTATAACATAAAAGCTTTAAAAAAAAATTCATAAACAACTCCAAATAACTATAACAACACCCAAAATGAAGTCATCGATTGATACCACTCCCATTATCAAAAAACAGAAAATTAAAAAAAGCTTACCATCACAAACACATTTGCCATACCGCACTTACGAAAAAAAAAAGAATCATGCAACGATAATAAATGAAATCACATAATTATTTAGACGAATAATTAATAAACGTCACGACAACTGCGCCACTTGAGTGTAACGCGAGAGAAGTGTTGAAAGTGTAGCAAAGTGAATCACAGGCCGTTGCCGGGAGAGAGTGAGTGAATGAACTATATAAAATAATATTAAAACATTTACGTGGGGTGCATGGGAATGATGGCGGGTGATGGCTGCATAGATTGAGACAAAAATAAATAGATAGGAGAGGAGGGAGGCAGAGAGGGGCAGAGATGGCGAGAGGGAGATTGCGAAGTGGAGGGAAGGAATGCGAGAGAGTGGGTAGGAGCGGAGAGGGAGAGATAAGAGAGAGAGAGAGAGGGAGGATGAGAGAGAGAGAGAGAGAAGAGGGGAGAGGAGAGAGAGATGCAGAGAGAAGAGAGAAGATGACGACGGAGATGAGAGCAGAATCGATCGAGAGAGAGAGAGAGAGAGAAAGGGATGGAGGATGAGAGAGAGCAACGACGCAGAGAGATGCAATGGAGGATGACGAGAGAGAGAGAGAGAGAGAGAGAGAGAGAGAGAGAGAGAGAGAGAGAGAGAGAGAAGAGAGAAAGAGGAAAGAGAAAGAGAGAGAGAGAGATGAGAGAGAGAAGAGCAAGAGAGAGAGAGATGAGAGCAGAGAGAGAGAGACGAGAGAGAGCAGAGAGAAACGAAAAGAAAGAAAGCGAAAAGAAAGAGATTATAAGATAAGAAAGAAAGAAAGAAAGAGAGAGAGAGAGAAGAAGACGAGATGAGAGAGAGAGAGAGAGCAGAGAGAGCAGCAGAGAGAGAAAGGAAGGAGGGAGGAGGGAAGGGAAATAGGAAGTAGGAAAGAGAGAGGAAGGAGAGAGACCGAATTAAACATATCGAAACAGAGAAGGGGGGAACAGATGGACAGAGAAACAGTAACCAGTACAAGAGCAATAAAATTTATTAAAAAAAAAAAAAAGAAAAACTACGCCCCCCCTTCCCCTCCTCTCCGTGCCTGTTCAAGACCATCGGCAGAACATTCGAGAACACGGCAATAGAAGCGCAACTCTCCTCTACGTGTCTGTTCTTCATAACATTGAAAGTTCTAACTGCGCAGGTACGCTCTTACTCTCTATTTTTTTTCTCTCTCTTCTCTTCTCTTTTCTTTTTTTCTTATCGCCCTAACACTCTTGTCCACTTGTCCTGTTCCTGCCTGTCTGTCTGTCTGTCTGTCTGTCTGTCTGTCTGATCTTTCTGTCTGTCTGTCTGTCTGTCTGTCTGGTCTGTCTGTCTGTCTCTACTCTATCTCTTCTCTCTCTCTTTTCTCCACTCTTTTCATTTTTACATTTCTCTTTCTCTTTCTCTTTCCTCTCTCTCAAAGAGAATGAAAAAAACAGAGAACAAAAAACAAACAAAAACAAAAAATTAATAAAATCCATAAATGAGAAAAAAAAAATCACAAACACAAAAGAAATACTTAGCATCCCCCCCTCCCCTCCCTCCCGGCGACCCCCGCCCCCCCGGCCCCCGCCCTCCTAAGTAAACCTATACATTCAACCAAAAGGAAAACAAATATTCACAGACACCCCATTCCCTTGCAACACGAAAATTAAACTTGGAAACATGAAGCCTATAAACTTTTTCAACATAGGAGCTCCGGAAGGAAATAGAGCGGGGATCGGAGTCCATCGTGGGAGAGGAAAAAACAAATAGAGGGAGAAAGTGAGAATCACGGAAAACGAGGGAAAGAAGAACTGTGAGCGAAAAAAAAAATTGAGGATTTGATTTTATAGTTGTTCTTTTTTTCTTTTCCTGATATACGCACTAACACAGCACACCCACACACACACACACACACACAACACTCACTCACTCACTCCTCTCTCTCTCTCTCTCTCTCTCTCTCTCTCCTCCTTATCCTCTCTTCTCACCTCCACCTCCACCTCCCCCTTCCCCACTCACTCTCCCCCTCCCCCCTCTCTTTCCTCCTCCCCCTTCACCCTCCCCCCTCCTCTCCCTCTCCCTCTCCCCGAGAAAAAAAAACGCCACCACACCCACATTCTACTCTAAGCAAATAATGTGAAATTACTAATCTGAAATTCTTCCTCCCGCCTCACGCACAGCTCCGTCCGCATTACGCACACACAAGCCATTGCATCAACTGTGCTTGTTATTGTACATCAGTGTATTCTCTACATCTTGTCGTTGAACAAATGCTTGTTATGTATATTAGTGTATTTTTCTGCTTACTTGTCGTTGAAGAAAGGGCTTGTTTAATATAGTGTTCTTGCATTACGTGTAGAGCTGTTGTTGTTGTACATCAGTGTATTTCTCTGCATAACTTGTCGTTGGAAAAATGGCCTTTGTTATTGTACAATCAGTGTATTTTCTCTGAATAACTTGTCGTTGGAACAAATGGCTTGTTGTTGTACATCAGTGTATTTCTCTACATAACTTGTCTGTTGGAAAACAATGGTTGTATTGTATTAGTGTATTTTTCTGCATAACTTGTCGTTGGAACAAATGGGGCTTGTTATTGTATATTAGTGTATTCTCTGTCATTATACGTGTTAGAGCAAATGGCTTGTTTGTTGTATATCAGTGTATTTCTCTGCATAACTTGTCGTTGGAACAAAATTGGCTTGTTATTGTACATCAGTGTATTATTCTCTACAATAACTTGTCGTTGAACAAAATGGCTTGTTTGTTGTACATCAGTGTATTTCTTCTACATAACTTGTCGTTGGAACAAATGGCTTGTTATTGTATATTAGTGTATTTTTCTGCCATAACTTGTCGTTGAACAAAGGCTTGTTATTGTATATTAGTGTATTCTCTGCATTTACTGTTAAGAGCAAATGGCTTGTGTTGTACATCAGTGTATTTCTCTGCCATAACTTGTCGTGTGGAACAAATGGCTTGTTATTGTTACTCAGTGTATTTCTCTGCATAAACTTGTTCGTTGGAACAAATGGCTTGTTATTGTACATCCCAGTGTTATTTCTCTACATAACCTGTCGTTGGAACAAATGGCTTTGTTATTATATCTCAGTGTATTCTCTGTATTACTTGTTGGAGGCAAATGGCTTGTTATTGTATATTAGTGTTATTCTCTGTATTACTCGTTGGAGCAAATGGCTTGTTATTGTATATTAGTGTATTCTCTACTACATGTCGTTGGAACAAAAGGCTTGTTATTGTTATATTCCAGTGTATTTCTCTGTATTACTTGTTGGAGCGCAAATGGCTTGTTATTGTATATTAGTTATTCTCTACTACATTCGTTGGAACAAATGGCTTGTTATTGTACATCAGTGTACTTCTCTACATATTGTCGTTGGATAACAAATGGGCTCTGTTATTGTTATATTAGTGTATTCTCTTGTATTACTCGTTGGAACAATGGCTTGTTATTGTATATTAGTGTATTCTCTACTACATTGTCGTTGGAACAAAAAGCGCTTGTTATGTATATCAGTGTATTTCTCTGTATTACTTGTTGGCAAATGGCTTGTTATTGTATATTAGTGTATTCTCTACTACCATGTCGTTGGAACAAAAAGGACTTGTTATTGTATATTAGTGTATTCTCTGCATAACTTGTCGTTTGAAACAAATGGCTTGTTATTGTACATCAGTGTATTTCTCTGAATACTTGTTCGTTGGAACAAAATGGCTTGTTATTGTACATCAGTGTATTTCTTCTACATAACTTGTCGTTGGAACAAATGGCTTGTTATTAATATATCAGTGTATTCCTCTGTATTACTTGTTGGAACAAATGGCTTGGCTATTGTAATATTAGTGTATCTCTCTGCATAACTTGTCGATGGAACAATTGGCTTGTTATTGTACAATCAGTGAATTTCTCTACATAACTTGTCGTTGGAACAAATGGCTTGTTATTGTATATATTGTATTTCTCTACATAACTTGTCGTTGGAAACAAAGGCTGTTATTTGTAATTATTGTATTTCTCTGCATAACTTGTCGTTGGAACAGAATGGCTTGTTATTGTATATTAGTGTGATTCTCTACTACATGTCATTGGAAACAAAAGCCTTGTTATTGATATATCAGTGTATTCTCTGCACTTACTTTGTTGGGACAAATGGCTTATTATATGTATATTAGTGTATTCTCTGTATTACTCGTTGGGAGCAAATGGCTTGTTATTGTATATTAGCGTATTTCTCTACATAACTTGTCGTTGGGACAAATGGCTTGTTGGTATATTAGTGTATTCTCTATACTACTTGTCGTTGTAGCAAATGGCTTGTTATACAGTACATCATTATCTTTACAGTATTAAAAGCATTTGCTAGAAGTATTCGAAGTTACATATTGATATAAGTCAGTGAAAATGTAGTGTATTTGCTACATTGCCGTTGCCATAATGTGACTGGCAGTTATATATCATTATTTTTGTATTGCTAAAATATGAATTCGAAATATAACAGGCTTTAATTTTTTTATCTGTTTACCTTCTATTTCCATTTTCATTTTCTCATTTTCTGTTCTCCCACACACTTTTATCTATTTTCATATATATATATTTTTTCTTTCTCCAACCCCCCTTGTACCAAGAAATTATGTTTCTTCTTTAAAAGGCAAAGTCGCTCTTCAAAAATTTCACTTTTAAGTCTTACTTGTTCACACTTAGTATCTCTTGTTTTTTTTATAACAAATCTCATCTTTTTATGTTAATCTTCTAAATTCAGTTTCATTTACTGGTTAATATTCATCATTAACCTTGATCCATTTAAATATTTCTTCCATTATTCCTTTTTATATATATTCTCTACGTATTTTTTCTATCTTCCCCATCTCTTTCCGTTCTTCCATCTCTCCGTTATTCTCTTTTTTTTTACTTCTTCCCCACATCCGCAACATCATGTTTCACTCATAAAGTTGGTTTTTATGCATTTACTTCAGGTTTCTTTCTCCCATTCACTAGGGCTTTTTTTTCTTGTTTTTTTACTATTTCCTTTTCCTTTTCATTTCCTCCTCTTTGTCATATCCTTCTCTCCATTCACGTTATCTCTTTCTCTCTCTCTTTTTTACTTATTCCTGTTCTTTTTGGTTTGTTTTTTTCTTTGATTCACATTCCTTATAATTTTCTCCATTATCTTTCTTCATTTACGTCCTTTTATCTCCTTATTATATATATCTCTAATTTCTTTTTCTTTCTATCACTCACATCTTTTCTCTTCCCAGCTATTCACCATTACCACTTGCATCTTCTCTCTCTCCCCTCCTATCCCACTTTATCACTTATCGTCTCTCTCTCTCTCTCTCTCTCTCTCTCTCTCTCTCTCTCTCTCTCTCTCTCTCTCTCTCTCCTCTCTCTCTCTCTCTCTCTCTCTCTCTCTCTCTCTCTCTCCTCTCCCTCCATCCCTCCCTCCCTCCCTCCCTCCCTCCCTCACTCTCCCTCTCCCTCTCCCTCTCCCTCTCCCTCTCCCTCTCCCTCTCCCTCTCCCTCTCCCTCTCTCTCTCTCTCTCTCTCTCTCTCTCTCTCTCTCCTCTCTCTCTCTCTCGCCTTCCACACTTGATAAAACATATCAATCCCAAATAAAAAAGCCATTCGATCGCCTTTCTATAAATTTATTTGGTCTTAGATCCTGTACGAATCCTTGGCTTCGATCCTTTATGAATCCTGGGCTTCAACGAGGCTTATTTTTACTGGTCTTTTTTATCGGGATTGGATCTCTTCTCCCTTCTTCACTCCTCCTCTTCCTATTTTCTTTGTTCACTTTTTTTTAACACTTCAGTTCTTCCTCATCTTTTGATTCATTTCTATCTTCCTCTTTATCCTCCTTCTCTTGACTTTCCTCTTAAGTCTCTTTTCACTCCTCGTATGTTATTTCCCTTTTCCTCCTCTTCATCTTTCTTCCCCTCTTCCTCCTCTTAACCCCTCTCTCCTCTCCTCCACCTCCTCTCTCCCCCCCCCTCTTCCTCTCTCTCCCCCCCTCATCCTCTCTTTCCTCCCTTCTTCCCTCTCTCCTTACTCCTCTCTTTATCCCCCCCTCCCCCGCCCTCATCTGCATTCCTTTGTCTGTTACTCTGTTTATGCTTTCGGTCGTGGGCAGCTTGGCATGGTTTGAATTTCCGAAAGGATTCTCTTACATTTTTTACTTCGGTATGTACTATCGTAAGAACAAACTAGCATAACCCTATAGAGATGCGTTAATATCATTATTATCATTATAACCCTATAGAGATGCATTAATATCGTTATTATCATTATAACCCTATAAAGATATCATTATTATCATTATCATTATTTTTATAAATTAGGATTATCAAGCTATGGACACGTGCACATAGGGAATATCTATTCGTTATTTATTAAGTTTAATGGCGTTGATATCATTATTATCATTATCATTATTTTTATAAATTAGGTTTATCAAGCTATGGACACGTGCACATAGGGAATATTTATTCGCTATTTATTCAGTTTAATGGCCCATGGATACAGCAACGGAATTATCAGTGTGGTATCAATTAATAGCAACTTCCAAAATATACCACTGTTGGACGAGTCTGACACAATATTTACTCGTATTCTTATTCAATCTACAAACCCACACATATACACGCGGATATAAGCATGCGGATGGATAGATGGATAATATACATGGATACTCACTGAAGCAAGCATCCAAACACGACTTCACTTTCAGCAATCGTTCGTGGCCTCCAACCCCCCCCCTTCTCCCCCCCTCTCCCCCCTTACACAATGTCCACTACGACAGAGGGCATGCGAGGGCGAGGGCCACCCCTCCCCCCCTTTTTCTAATTCCTTCTCCAGTTCCCTCTTCTTCTTCTCCTCCACTTCTTATTGGTCTTCTTATACATTTTAGCTATATATCTTTATTGTTATTGCTATTATGGTTGTTATTTATCATCTATCTTCATCAGTACTTTCTCCATCGTCTCACTCTCCCTATCCCCTTTCTTTCCTACAACAGCTCTCTCCCCCCCCCCCCCCGTTTCCCCTCCCTCTTTCTCCTCTTTCCCTACCTTCCTAGCCTTCCCCCGTCTTCATTTACCTCCTTATCCTTCCCCTTTCTCCCCATTTTCCCTCCCCTCCACCTTTCTACCCACACCTCCCTCTCGCTTCCCCCTTTCTCCCCCACCTCTCTCCCTCTCCCTTCCCCCCTCTCCCTCTCACCTCCCTCCTCCCCCCACCCCTCTCCCTTCCCCCCTTTCTCCCCCCCACCTCCCTTCCCCCTTTCTCCCCCACCTCCCTCTCCCCTTCCCCTTTCCCCCCCTACCTCTCCCTTCCCCCCTTTCTCCCCCCCACCTCCCTCTCCCTTCCCCCTTTTCTCCCCCACCTCTGCTAGAGCCATCAAGCCGCCCTCGCCGTTCTCACTCCATTCCAATAATCTGATGGGGCCCTGATAGCGTCCTCGTCCCGGCTCATGGCTTGTGTTACTGAGCTGGCGCCGAACGTCTGATGTGATTCGGGCTCTGTTCGGGGCCTCGTTGTGTTCGGGATTTCGTTGTGTTCGGAGCCTCGTTCTGTTCGGGTTCTCGCTGCGTTCGGGGCCTCGTTCTGTTCGAGGTCTCATTCTGTTCGGGGCCTAGCTGTGTTCGGGGTCTCGTTGTGTTCGGAGCCTCGTTCTGCTCGGGGCCTCACTGTGTTCGGGTTCTCGTCGTATTCGGGGCCTCGTTCTGTTCGGGATTTCGTTGCGTTCGGAGCCTCGTTCTGTTTGGGGTCTCGCTGTGTTCGGGGTTCGGCGTCTCGGAGCTTCTGAAGCCTCGTCTGGAGCTTCTCTTCCTCTGTTGTGCGCTTTATTTTAGCTTGTTTTGGAGAAGGAAAAAGGGGTGAGAGAAGGGAGGAGGTGGAAGGGTTTGTCTTTTATATTTTTTTTTTTTCGTTTTTGGTTTTGATTTGGGTGGTTGTTGCTATTTTGACTTTACCTTTTTCCTTATCTGTTTTTGTTATTCTTTCCTGTACTGTTCATCCCTCCCTTCTCTCAAATTTATTCTTCTATTACTACTACCGTTTATTTTCTTATATCGACAGTAATTATGATAATGGTAATAATAATGATCATGGTGATAATGATAATAGTAATAACAATGACAAAATATTCTCATTAAAATTCCAAAGATCTTAAACCTAAGGCATTCACCTTTGCACAGGATCGCCAAGGACTCTAGAAGCCTAAGGAAAAGGATATGGACACTCCTTCACCCCCCCCCACCCGCCCTTTAGACACCCCTCCTTAAACCTTCCCTATCACCCTCCCCGCTCCTTCTTCTACCCCCCTCCCCTCCCCCTACCTCCTGAGTTCTGGGTCCCTATCCCCCATCCCTCCTCTAACATCTGTGCCCACACCACCCCTTCCCCCTTCCCCTCTCCCCTCCCCCCTCCCCCCTCCTCCCTATCCTCCAGGCATTGGCGAATTCCTTATGACTTGTCCTGAACCTCCCCCCTCCCTCCTCCCTCCCTTCCCCCCCGCCCCCTGGAAACGACCTCAGGGACGCGGAAATGACGGTAACAGGCTGCTCGTTCATTAACATAATGATGATGAGCAATTAGCGAGGAGATAATGGCGGGTTGAAGTGGCGCTCTTTGCCCTGGCGTCTTCGGGATGTCTGCGTTCGGGGAAAGGCTTCTGCGCAAAATAATCGGGGGGAGATTTAGTAGGTCTGTTAGCGTTGCTTATCGCGATCATCATCCTTATTGCAAGGATTATTATGATTATCAATGTTTACGTTAGTAAGATTGTCACGGTTTATTAGGATTGTTGATGTTTATTTCTGCGAGATTATCAATGTTTATGACGAGTATTAATGTTTGTTTCTACAAGATTATCAATGTTTATGACAACCATTAATGTTTATTTCAGTAAGATTGTCACGGTTTATTATGACTATTAATGTTTATGACGAGTATTAATGTTTGTTTCTACAAGATTATCAATGTTTATGACAACCATTAATGTGTATTTCAGTAAGATTATCAGTGTTTATTATGATCGCCACTTCGTTAGTGTTTTCGTTTTTATATGATTAACGATGTTTATAGCGGTTATCACTGTACGATAATTGCCGTTGCAATACGATTATTAACATCTATTAGTAATCAGTGTCCATTGTGAATTACGGGCTCACGGGCTCTATAACTGTTGTTAGGATTATTACTGTTTATTCAACTATAACTACTGTTAGGATTATTACTGGTTATTCAAATGTTAATGAGAACAGTTATAATTATTGCCATTACTACTTTATCACGATCGTTATTTATTTACTGAGATTATAACAATTATCATCGTTATTCCATTATTAGAATTATGATGGACATGGTACCTGTGATGGTGTCATAGTGATATCGAAGATGCTAAGATAGTAGTATCAACGACGATCTCGATAATAATAACTATAATAACTTTTAACCAACATTAGGTATATGAATACACAAATCTCATAAATAAATTTCAATATGTCTTACTCTTTGCATGTGACCTTGGGCCATAACAATACAAATATGGATATGACAACTTTTATTTTGACATTTCCTGGTTTTCAAAGTTGAATATTTGGGGCAATCGCTGTCTATAAAAATCTATGAAAAAATAACCAACTGCAAATAAACACTTAAATAAAATTTTCCGAATATAGCGATGACAAGTATGAGGCAGATATAGCTGTGTTGAAAACGTGTGTGGAGGGGTAGGGGGGAGGGGGGTGAGTGAGTGATTGGGTGAGTGAGTGATTGTGTGGTGGTGTGTGTGTGTGTGTGTGTGTGTGTGTGTGGTGTGTGTGTGTGTGTGTGTGTGTGTGTGTGTGTGTGTGTGTGTGTGTGTGTGTGTGTGTGTGTGTGTGTGTGTGTGTGTGTGTGTGTGTGTGTGTGTGTGTGTGTGTGTGTGTGTGTGTGTGTGTGTGTGTGTGTGTGTGTGTGTGTGTTGTTGTGTGCGTGTGTGTGTGTGTGCGTGTGCAAGGTGACCGAGTGTCAGTGTAAGTTTGGCATGTTTGTGTGTGAGTTCGTGCGTGTGCGTGTGTCGTGCGTGTAAGCGAGCAAGCAAAGACTATGATCGCTGTCGGAGCTACAAAAAGGCCTACCGAAAACGCATTTCAAACACAGTAGGCCTACATACGAACAAATATAACAGATGCCCGAGTAGTCAATGTACACCGTGGAGATTTGAGATGCACTCCGTCCACGGCCCAGGGGAAGGGGGGGGGGGGGGAGAGAGGGTGTCAGAGGGAGTGGGAGTGGGCGGGGAAGTGGGGAGGGTGGGATGTCCACACCCACACCCACCGGTCATCAGCAAACATGACGTCACTTCTGTCCTGGTCCCCGCATGACTACCTTCCCCCCTTCCTTCTTCTCCTGTCCCTCCCCTCCCTCCCTTTACTCTATTTCTTCACTATCTCCACCAACTTCCCTCCTCCACCCCCAACTTTACTTATTCCGTTTCCTCCTCAACCTCCAATTCCCTGTTTCGTCTTCTCCTTTCTCTTCTTCCTCCTCCTCTTCTTCTTCTGCTTCCTCCTCCGCCTTCTCTTCTTCCATCTCCTCCTCCTCCTTTCACCCCCTCTTCTCCCACTTCACCCCTACCCCTTCCCCTCCCCCTCTCCACCCCTCCCCCGCTCCACCCCCTCCCCCGCTCCATCCCCCCCCTTCCATCCCTTCTCCCCACTCCCCTTTTCACCCCCCATCTTCCCCCCACTCCCACCCTTCCCCACCCCACCTCCTCTCCCACTTTTCATTCAAGTTTCTGGCCAGCGAGACAAACTAGTTTATCCTCATTTTTTTCCTCTCCATCTTGCCTCCCCATCTGTGCCGGGACGATCCTCACATCCTCATGCACGCTGCCCTCGCCTCCTCACTCACTCACTCTCTCATACTTTTCGGGGAATGAGTTCAATTTGATGTTTTTTTTTTAATCTAGTTTCCTTTTTGTTCTGTGTTGTGTGTGTTTGTGTTTCTGTGTGTGTGTGTGTGTGTGTGTGTGTGTGTGTGTGTGTGTGGTGTGTGTGTGTGTGTGTGTGTGTGTGTGTGTGTGTGTGTCTGTGTGTGTGTGTGTGTGCATGGTTATGTGTGTGCGTGTATGCGTCTGTCTGTTCGTGTATCTTCGTCTATCTCTCCTCCTTTCTCTCCTCTCTACTCCCTCCCCATCACCCACTCCCTCTTCCTCTCCCTCCCCTCCTTTCCGCCATCCTGTCACCTCTCCCACATCCCCGTCAACCCCCCCCTCATCCCCCATCCGCCCCCCTTCAACCATTCACACTGAGAGGTGTCTGTTACCATTAACCCAACACGGTCACACACCCTCCCTCCCTGCCTTCCCTTCTTCCTTAGCTTCCTCTCTCCCCTCCCCTTCCTCTCTATCCCCTCTCTCATCCTCAATCTCTAGTCCCTTCTCTTCTCTTTTCTCTCTCTGTCTCTGTCTTTTGTCGCTCTCTCTTTCTTTTTCTTTCTCTCTCTTTCTCTCTCTCTCTCTCATCTCTCTCTCTCCTCTCTCTCTCTCTCTCTCTCTCTCTCTCTCTCTCTCTCTCTCTCTCTCTCTCTCTCTCTCTCTCTCTCTCTTTCTCTTTCTCTTTCTCTTCTCTCTTTCTCTTTCTCTTTGTCTCTCTTCTTTCTCTTTCTCTTTCTCTTTCTCTTCTCTCTCTCTCTCTCTTCTCTCTTTCCCCTCTCTCTCTCTCTCTCTCTCTCTCTCTCTCTCTCTCTCTCTCTCTCTCTCTCTCTCCTCTCTCTCTCTCTCTCTCTCTCTCTCTCTCTCTCTCTCCCTCTCTCTCTCTCTCTCTCTCTCTCTCTCTCTCTCTCTCTCTCTCTCTCTCTCTCATTCCCCCTTATCCCTCTCATTCCCTCCCTTATCTTTTCCTCTCCTCACTTTCCCTTCCCTCTTTCTCTCCTCGCCTTCCATCCCCTTCCTTCTCTTCCCCTCCCCCCCCCCCCCCCCTCTTCCTCACCTTCCCCTCTTTCATTTCCCCTCAATTCGTCACCCTTCAAGTAAGATGGTAATTTTCCCTTTCCTTCCACTTCCCTTCTCTTCCCCTCTCTACTTCTTTCATCATGGCCTATTGACTCTCATATTTGTTAATTTTTTTTCTTAACTCTTTCTCACGCTTCTTTTGTTCCCATTTTCCCTTCTTTCTATGTCGTCTGTTTTCCCTATTATGTATTTTTATTATTATTTAAAATCCTTTTGGTCTTTTTCACTCTCCTCGTTTTTTTCTTTTCTTCTTTTTCTTCTTACTCCCTCCAACATCTTCACGTTCCTTCACCTTCCAAAACCTCCCCAACACCAACTCTCTCTCCACCTCTCACTCTCACTCTCACTCCCTCCCTCCCTCCTCCCTCCTCCCTCCCTCCCTCCTCCCCTCTCTCTCTCTCTCTCTCTCTCTCTCTCTTCTCTCTCTCTCTCTCTCTCTCTCTCTCTCTCTCTCTCTTCTCTCTCTTCTCTCTCTCTATCTATCTATTTATCTCCCTCTCTATCTTAACGCCACCAATATTTCCACTTCCCCCTCCTCTCCAACACCCACCACCACTTCCTCCAGCATCTTCAGCATCACCACCCGCAAGGTCCATCCTCCCCACCTCACCACCTCAGCCTCCGCCCCCCATCAATTCGATCCCCCTCCACCTCCCTTTCACCATCTCTTCCTCCACCCCTATGCTTCCCATTCCACCCCAACCACTTCTCGGCACCACCACCTCCTTTCCCATCACCACCTCCACTACCCTCCGCCTCTGCCCCTCCAACATCTCCACCACCACCTCCCTCCATCTCCCCCCGCCTCCGCCCCTCCAACACCACCACCACCCTCCACCACCTCCTCCATCCCCATCCTCCACCACCTCCTCCTTCACCACCACCTCCACCACCTCCTTCACCACCACCTCCCTCCACCACCACTACCTCCGCCTCTGCCCCTCCAACATCTCCACCACCACCTCCCCCCTCCGCCCCTCCTCCACCTCCTCCACCACCCTCCACCACCTCTCTCACCGCCACTTCCTCCGCCTTCGCCCCTCCACCACCTCCCTGCATCACCACCCTCCACCACCGCCCCACCCCACCCCCCACCCACACACCCACACCCACTTAGGACAACAGGCTTTTAGGGGTGACTCGCGCGCCCGTCACATTGACCCTCTCGCCTCGGATGACCTTGAGCCTCACTTCTGACCTTGTCTGGGGAAAGGGGAGGGGGAGGGAGGGGTTGGAGGGGGGGGGTGAGGAGGGGTGGGGTTGGAGGGGGTTGGGATGGGGAGGGAGTGAGGAGGGTGGGGAGGGGTTGGAGGGGCTGGGGGTGGGTTGGAGGGGGTGGGGTGGGGGAGGGGTTGGATGGGGAGGGATGAGGAGGGCTGGGGGTGGGGTTGGATGAGGAGGGGTGGGGTGGAAGTGGTGGAAAAGGGTAGGTGGAGGGGAAAGGGAGGTAGGAGGGGGTGGAGCTTGAGAAGGTGGGTGGGGCAAGAAAGGGAAGAGGGAGGAGAAGGGGGGAGAGGGGTAGAGGGGGGAGGGTCATTAGCACCGAGAACAACCTCATTAAAATTCTCATTTTTCCCTCCTCGCCTTTCTTAGAAAAAGGAGGAAGCGAAGAAGAGGCAGGAGGAGGATAGATAATAGAGGGAAAATAATAGAAAATGAAGAAGGAGAAAACGAAAAAGAAGAAATGCAAAGGGAGAACAGAAGAAAAAGAAGAACACGAAGAAAAGAAAAGATAAATACGAAGAAAAAAGAAAAAACAAACGAAAAAAGAAATAAGAAAATTAAAAACAAACGAAAAAAGAACAAGAAAAAAAGCCCCCTCTCAAAAAGAAAAAAAAAAACACAAAAAAAAAACAACAACCACGACCACGAAGGAGAGAGGAGGCGCGACGAAGGAAGGAAAAGAAAGAAAGAAAAAAAAAAAACGAAGGAAAGAGAAGGAGGCGCGACGAAGGAAGAAAGGAAAAGAAAAACAAACAACAAAAAACGAAGGAGAGAGAAGGAGGCGCGACGAAGGAAGGGCGGCGGAGGGCGAGAGGGAAACCCCCTTCGGCGCCACAGGGAAGGCTGCACTTTCACCTTTTCCGTCGTAACTGCTTCCATATCGCCTTCTCCTTCGGCGCCTGGGTCCTCGGCCCTCGCTTCCTCCTTGGGTTACTGACCTCGTTCCTCCTGTTCTTGTCGTTTCGGTTTGTTTTTGTCGTTTCCTTTTGTTCTTGTCGTTTCGTTTTGTTCTTGTTGTTTCTTTTTGTTTTGTCGTTTTCTCCTGTTGTTTCTCTGTTTTTGTCGTTTCGTTTTGTTTTGTCGTTTCCTCGTTTGTCGTTTCGTTTTGTTTTTGTCGTTTCCTCCTGTACTTGTCGTTTCGTTTTGTTTTTGTCGTTTCGTTTTGTTCTTGTCTGTTTTGTTTCGTTTTGTTTTTGTCGTTTCGTTTTGTTCTTGTCCTTTTCTCCTGTTCTCGTTGTATCCTCCTGTTCTTGTTGTTTCTTCCTGTTCTTGTCGTTTCGTTTTCTTTTTGTCGTTTCGTTTGTTCTTGTCGTTTCTTGTTCTTGTCGTTTTCCTCCGATCTTGTTGTCCTCCTGTTCTTGTTGTTTCTTTTTGTTTTCGTCGTTTCGTTTTGTTCTTGTCGTTTCTTCCTGTTCATGTTGTTTCGCCTTGTTCTTAATATTTCTTGCTCTTGTTCTATCTTCTGTCTTGTTTATGTTTCTTTTCCTCTTATTCTTGTTCTCATTATTTCGTCTTGTTCTTGTTCTATCTTTCGTCTTGATTTGGTTTCGTCGTTTAATTATTCTCATCCGTGATGTCTTTTCCTCTTGTTATCGTTCCATGTTTTAGTTTGTCTTTTTCTTTACTTTCATATATTCTCTCTTTTGCTATTGTTCTCTTGTTCTCGCTCTGTCTCTCTCGTCTTTTCCCTCCTTTTCCTTTTTTCTTTTCTTTTTGTTTATCTTCTTATCAAATATTCATTCCCATTTCATACATTTTCTTTTTTACAGATTATACAATTTTCCTTCAATCGTTTTATATCTTATGGCATCTTATCATTTTCTGCCTTATCGCATTTTCATCAAATTGTTTCCAATCCAACCTTTCTTTAAGTTCCAATTCGTCTTACAATATTTTCATCTATTCTAATCTAGCCTCTCCTTTTTTGTATTTTTTGTTTTTGTTCTTCCCTTCGTTCTCTCTCTCTCTCTCTCTCTTTCTCTCTCCCTCTCTCTCTCTCCCTCTCTCTAATCCTCTCTCATAACTTCCTCCTAGCCGTCATCTGCTCATCTCTCTCCTCTGCTCCCCGTTTTTGTAGTAGAAGTGGTAGTGGTGGTGGTTAGTGAGTAATAGTAGTACAGCACAGAAGCAACGAAGTAGTATTCAGTAGTAATAGTAGATAGTAGTAGTATAGCTAAGCTAGTAGTCTGTTGTTTGTTGTTGAGTCACCAGCTGTTCGTTTGTTGTTGTTGCTCTCGTTGTTTGTTACTCTTTTTTCGTACTTACAATTTGCTGTCTAAAGTGTCTGTTGTTATGTGGTATGATTTTTAGTACTGTGCTTTTCTCTATCTTGCTGCTGTCTCATTTGTTGCTTTTGTACCCCGCAATTATGAATCGTGAAGTTATTACTCCATATACTATCTATTTCTTTCTTCTTATTTCATCGACCGGTATGCATGTGTATGCCTAATTCCAACGATCAAAAACATATAGGCTTCTTCCACTAAACTGATCACTAACGAATTCCGTGTCCTCGTAAGAAACTATGCCTTTGTTATCTCAGACGAATCGTGCAACACGCCACTCAATATCACAAAAAACACCAACATAAAACCCTTTAAAAACAAAACTTACAAGAGTACACCAGCTGCTTTCGTGTGAACTGCAGTTGGTCATTTTCTTCCTATTTCTCGCGTCCTTCGCGCTACTGTCCGTGGCCTCAAGGTTCTGGTAACACACAACGCTGCGCATCTGCTATCTGTGGGTGGAAAAAAAAGAAATTTGTTAGTGATCAAACAACACAAATTGGAACGGGGAGTTTGGAGGGAGGGAGGGAGGGAGGGAGGGACGGTTGGAGGGAGGAAAGGGAGGGGATGGTTGGAGGGAGGCGGAAGGGAGGAAGGGAGGAATGGTTGAGGGAGGGACTGGTTTTGGAGGACAGAGGACGGAAGGGAGAGAAAGGGGAGGGGGTGGTTGGAGAGAAGGATGATGGAAGGTTAGCACAGAAGGAGAAGAGAAGGTTGGAGGGAGGGGGAGGGCAGAACGAAAGGATGCGAAGGTGGAGTGGGGAAAGCACAAAAGACAGAGGCACAAAGAAAGCCTCAAGAGAGAGCAGCGACAAAGAAAAGCCCTAATAAGATCCCCGCCTATAAACACAGCCCACGCGCCACGGCTGCCAGTCCACAAAACACATCCTGGAGGGCCTTTACCTTCGAATGGCATCATACGCAGTAAATCTCGGCCGAGCGAGCGCCGGCCCGAGGCGGCGGGATGGGGGGCCTCTGCGCACCTCGCTAATGTCCTGATTACCAAAAGCTCTACTACGTATTTTAGATACTACCTCGCGACGCGCCCACGTCAGCATCCCGCCACAATCTATCCAATCCCCGCCCTTACGGGGGCCCTCACAGACGAGGAAAGATCCAAACTCATCATCTAACCGGAACAAAACTCCCTCCTCAAATAACTACTCCCACCACACCTACTCCTCCACACACAAAATACCACCCCCACACACACACTCGTCAAACCCTCCCTCCCACGCACGACAACGCGATGCGGTCGCACCGCCAATAAAAAGGAGAAAGGACATTACAAACTAAAAAACAAAAAAAACAAGGGACTTCCTTACAACCTACCTGGCCCTCCGCCGCTCCGCCCTCGCCCCGCTCCCGCCTCTTGTCCTAACTTCCCTCCGCGGTGCCTCCGGCTGGGTGGGCCCTGCGGCGCCTTGCCCGAGCAGTAAATAGGGCCACTTGCGCCGCCCCCGCCGCGCCGTCCTCGCAGAAAGGCTGCACCGGCCACCCCCCCCCTCCGTCGTCCTAAGATCGCCAAACATCCCCCTTTGCCCCCACCCCTCTCTCTCTCTCTCTCTCTTCATTCTCCTCTTCTTTTCCCTTCCTTCTCTCTCTTCCTCTCTCTTATCCTCTTCACCCCTCTCTCATACTTCTCTATCTACTATATCTCTCTATCTATCCTCTATCGTTTCTCTCTTCCCCTCTTATCTCCGAAAGACAGACGACCAGAGACAGACGACACAGACCAGGAGAAAAAGGAAGCAGGAAAGAGAGAGAAAAAGCTAGAGACAGCAAAAAAGAAAAGCAGAAAGATAAGAGAAAACAAGAGAAAAGAAAGAGACAAAGAGCAAGAGAGCGCCATAGGCATTCCTCGGGACAGAGCAACAGCCTGGTACTCTGGCGGAATGAACGCGCCCTCAACAACCCCACAACAAGGATACACTTTAGACAATTATACAACCGCGCCAAAGGAGGCCAACCGACCTTGTCATCTCCAGACATTATACAGCTACAACACATAAATCCCAATCATACAGAGTTTATAATTAATGTAAACTTTTTTATTATACTGTTTTTTCTTTTTTTTTATGCTCGTATTTCTAAGTGAATCTCGTGTTTGTTTTTTTTCGTATTCCTCGCGTGTCCTGTTGACCTTTTCCCTTCTCGTAACTGTTTTGAAAATAACAGTTCTCTCTTACTCCTACTCTATCTCTCTTTCTCTTTCTCTTTCTCTCTCCCTTACTCTTACTCCCTTTTTTACTTACAATCTTTCTTGCTCTTACTCTTTCGATATCTATCTCTTTCTCTATTGTTCTTACACTCTTTCTAGCTCTTTCTTTCTTTCTTTCTCTCTATTACTCTTACTCTCACTCTCACTCTCACTCACTCACTCACTCACTCACTCACTCACTCACTCACTCACTCTCTCTCTCTCTCTCTCTCTCTCTCTCTCTCTCTCTCTCTCTCTCTCTCTCTCTTCTAACCATTTTTAATTCGACAAGCAACGAAAATAGTTTGACATAAAGCATTCCACTTATATGTAAATGCGAAGAAAAATTTAATTAGAACAACGGAAAAAATAAAAGGAAATGACGCTAAATTAGGCATGAGAGGAAAAACACGAACGAGATAGTGAGATGACAGTGAGATGAAACTGAGAGGGAGCGATGGAAAGAGGGAGAGGGAGGGAGAGGGAGAGAGGGAGAGAGGGAGATAGGGAGAGGGAGGAGGGAGAGGAGAGGAAGAGGAAGAGGGAGAGGGAGAGGGAGAGGGAGAGGGAGAGGGAAGAAGGGAGAGGGGAGGAGGGGAGAGAGAGGAGAGGAGAGAGAGAGAGAAGAAGGAGAGAGAGAGAGAGAGAGAGAGAAGAGAGGAGAGAGAGAGAGAGAGAGAGAGAGAGAGAGAGGGAAGAGACAAAGAAGCAACCAGCGCCCTAAAATAAATAACAGAGACGAATGAGCCAGCCGATCCCGCCCCATAAATCGCGGGCCGCCCGCCGCGCCGCTCCGCCCGCGCCCGCGCCGCCGCCGACTCCCGGCATGCCGGAAGCCCGCGCTGGTCATCGTCAGCCTCGAAACCAGCGCCGCCTGACCTTTCAGTAATGGAGGTAGGCCGGCCATTACCCCACAGCCGCGCCCCGCCGCCGCCTCACCTCGCCCTTGACTTAAGGGGCCGCGTCCCGGGGTCCAGGCCGCGCCGGGCCGAAGCGGCGGTCAGGGGCCCGAGGGGCCGGGGCCAGCCACTTCAGTATCTGCGTTACCCAGCGGTTGCGGGATTTGCGCCTCTCGCTCTCTCTTCTTCTCTCTCTCTCTCTCTCCTCTCTCTCCTCTTCTCTCTCATCCTCTCTCTTCTCTTCCTCTTCTCTCTCTGTCTCCTCTCTCTCGCTCTCTCTCTCTCTCCTTCTCTCTCTCTCTCTCTCTCGCTCTCTCTCGCTCTCTCTCGTCTCCCTCTCCTCTCTCGTTCCTCTCTCTCTCTTCTCTCTCTCTTCTCTCTCTCTCTCTCTCTCTCTCTCCTTCTTCTCTCTTGCGCGGCGCTGCGGGGCGTGTGTGTGTGGGGGTGTGTGTGTGGTTGTGTGTGTGGTGGGTGTTGTTGGTTGGTGTGTGGTGTGTGAGTGGAAGGGTGAGTGAGTGTGAGTGAGTGGAGTGATGAGTGAGTGAGGTGAGTTAGTGTGGAGTGAGTGGGGTGCTGGTGTGGTAAGTCGTACGCGGGCGAACGCGTGTGTATGTGTGGTGGTGTGAGAGAGGTGAAGTGAGTGCCGTGCGGGGTGCGTGCGTGCGTGTGTGGTGGTGTGTTGTGTTGTGTGGTGTGTTGTGTTGTAAATGAGTGAGTGAGATTGTGCGCATGAGTATGAGTATGAACCGAGTGCGAGCGCGCGCAAGTCCATCCCTCGCTAAGTCCCTCGGCCCGGGGCACCCGCGCCAGGAGGGACGGCGCTGCAGTTTCAGGTCTTGCATGCTGGCAACATTAGACGGCCACACACCACACTTTCCCACGCCCAAGAGGAGGAAGTCACTCGTGCATGTACACCAGTGGGCGGGCCTTATTACGTACACGCACGCACTTCATATTTACGTGCTTTCGGGTCTGCGTCTGTGCGCCGACACTCGCAAGCGCACGCGGGGAGAGGCAGACGCAGATATACTTGAGTGCGTGATGTTTTGCCATCTACGCTTTTGAAATGATTAGTTATTTTCTTCATATTTTCTTCACACTTTTTCTCTCTGCTTTCGCCTTCCTCTACCTCTTCTCTCTTTCTTTCTTCTCCTTCCCTCTACCTCCTCCTCTTTCTTCTTTTTATATTCCCCCTTCCCCTTCCCCTTCCTCTTCTTCTCCTTCTCCCTCTCCCCCTCTTTATTTCCGCCTTCTTCTACTCCTCCTCCCCACTTTCTTTCCCTTTCACTCTGGAGAGAGAATTAACGAATTGAGAAAATTAGGATAGTCTTATGCAAGTCCAGTAAATGATAATAAATGCCTGTTCATACAAAGAAACTGCTATGAACTTTCTGCTCAGTTTTAGCAGTCATTAACTTTAGCAAGTGTGTGTGTGTGCGTGTGTGTGTGTGTGTCTGCGCGTGTGTGTGTCTGCGTGTTGTGTGTGTCTGCCCGTGTGTGTCTGCCGCGTGTGTGTGTGTGTCTGCGCGTGTGTGTGTTCTGCGTGTGTGTGTGTCTGCGGTGTGGTGTGTGTGTGTGTGTGTCTGCGGTGTGTGTGTGTGTGTCTGCTGTGTCTGTGTGTGTGTGTGTGTGTGTCTGCGTGTGTGTGTGTGTGTCTGCTCGTGTGTGTGTGTGTCTGCTCTGTGTGTGTGTGGTTGTCTGCGCGCGTGTGTGTGTGTCTGCGCGTGTGTGTATCTGTGCGTGTGTGTGTCTACGTATGTGTGTAAGATATTTCTCAACCAAAATAAAATAACAAAAACAAAAATACTCGCAACAACCACACGATACAAAGCCACCAACATGAAAATAAAACACACAACGAAAACATAGAAAAAAAACACGACACAAAAGAAAATAAAACACAACGAAAACATAGAAAAAAACACGACACAAATATCGATAAACAATGAAACGAAACAATCTGACAAGCGCGTTATTAATAGTGCTTGGAAGAGGCTCCTGGACGCGGGTTAAGGGCGGGGATTTACGTCCAGGACAGGATATTCTTCCGACAGTGTAAGGAGAGAAGGCAAGAGAGAGAAAAGGAAGGGAAGGGAGAGGGAGAGAGAGAGAGAGAGAGAGAGAGAGAGGAGAGAGGGAGGGAGGGAGGGAGAGAGGGAGAGAGAGAGGGAGAGAGGGAGAGGGAGAGAGGGGAGAGAGAGAGGAGAGAGAGGGGAGAGAGAGCAGAGAGAGAGAAGAGAGAGAGAGAGAGAGAGAGAGAGAGAGAGAGAGAGAGAGATAGAGGAGGAGATGAGAGAAAG
>NW_020872753.1:548366-555443 GCF_003789085.1 Penaeus vannamei | reverse complement strand
GAAAGAGATGAGAGAGAAGAGAGACAGAGAGACAGACAGACAGAAAGAAAGAAAGAGAAGAAAACAAAAGACCCAGAGAAGGACTTGCTCGGCAACAACGATACAGCACCCTCCCCCCCTGGGCCTGCCTCTCCCTTCCCCCCCTCCTCCCCCACCCCAACCCAGGAGGGAACCCCCACACGCCGACCAACACCATCAAGACGGAATATTAAACAAAATTCCCAGGCGCCAAGCCACCCTCGTTCGCTGCCTGCCAAAGAAAAATCGACCGTAAGTAATCACAGATCGCTTTCTGCGCCCCGCTGTCCGTACCGCCTTCGCCCACAGAGTGCCGTTTTCAATGTGGTTTAGGGGCAGTTCGGTTCAGGTGCCTCCCCTCACACTCCCACTCAGCGTTTCTAGGGAAAGCCTTTCAGAGTGGTTAGCGGAACAGCGCTTCAACGTGTCCGCTCATGCGGGAAGCTTAAGGTGGCCAGGGGAAACTTCAGGTCCGCCTCAGGGCGAACACGCCCGTTCCAAGTTGTACCCGTTAGTGGGGAGGGACCACCCGCCTCCCGAAGGTCTATGGTAGTAGCTTCTCAGCGTGGGTCAAGGGAAGCTTCAGTGTGTTTTACGGGAAAGCAATTCAAGTGGCCAGAGGGACAGTTCTTAAGGTGGTCCGAGGGGTGATGGGTTCAGGTGTGCCAGGCCGGAAAAGGTTCAAGTGCGTCAGAGAAAGGTTTCAAGCTGGTTTAGGCGGTAGGTTCCAGGCCTGCAGTGGTCAAGGCCGAAGCGTTAGTTATGGTCTGTGAGGGGCGTGGTAGGGAAAGGTTCAGGTGGTCTAGGGAAGCCTTTCAGCGTTGCGTTAGGGAAAGGTCTTCAAACGTGGTCAGGGGAACGCTTAAGGTGGTGAGGCAGGGCAAGTCCTTACAAGTGGCTCAGGGGAAGCTTAAGGTCGGTTCAAGGGAAGCTTCAAGTGGTTAGGGAAAGGTTCAAGTGGTCAGGGGAAGCCTTAACGGTCCTTGGTGAGGGGAGGGTTAGGTGGCGGCGGCGCCACCCCACCCCCCAGGGCAATAGGCCTTCAATAGTGCGTTTCAGGGCGCTAGCTTCAGCGTGGTCAAGAGGAGCTTTCAGGTGGTTAGGGAAAGATTCAAGGTGGCCAGGGGAAGCTTAAGGTGCGTTAGAGGGTCGAGGGTTCAGGTGGCCAGGGGGAAAGGTTCAAGGGTTAGGGGTTTAGCTTCAGGTGGTCAACGGCAAGCTTCAGGTGGCGTTAGCGCGAAACAGATTCAAGTGGCCCAGGGAATGCTTAAGGTGGTGAGGGGAGGCGTTCAAGGTGGCCAGGGAAAAGGTTCAGTGGTAGGGGTAGCTTCAGGTTGGTCAAGGGAAGCCTTCTTAGGTGACTGGTTAGGGAAAGGCCTTCAGTGCGTTCAGGCGGAAGCCTTTAAGGTGAGTGAAGCGGAAGGTTTCAGATGGCCACGGGAAAGGTTCGGTGGCCAAGGCGAAAGCGTTCAACACCGGTGGACTTTAAGTGGTCAAGAGAAGGCCTTCATGCTGGTCCACAGCATCGCGAAGACATTCACGCGCTGGCTCAGGGACAAGGTTTCAGGGGCTCGCGGTCAGGCGGAAGCTTCAGGGTGGTTAGCCGCGAAAGCTCCGTTCAAGTGCGTGAGGGGAAGGCTTCGTGCGGCCTCGGTGGCCAGGAAAGGTTAGATGGCCAGGGAAAGGTTCAAGGTTCAAGCGTTCAAGTGGTCAGGAGAAGATTCAGGTGGCCAGGGGAAGCTCCGGGTGGACAGTGGAAGCTTCAGGTGGTCAGAGAAAGGTTCAAGCGGTCAGGGGAATGTTCAAGTGGTCAGAAGCTTCAGGTGGCCACAGGAAGCAGAGGCCAGCTGGTTTTGCGGAGCAGAAGGTGCGGACGGGGATCTGCGCAACAGGTGGCTTGCGTGGTCGCGGCGTGGCAAGGGAGAGGGTAAACATGGGTACGCCGATATCAACTTCCGGTGGGCGATGGAGAAGCAGCAGGCGTTGTTCCAGCTGTGTTAGTGCTGCAGCAGCTACATCCCTTTCCCTCCTCCTCCCCTTCCCCTCCTTTTCCCTTTCCTTTCCCCCCCTTCTTCCCTTTCCTTCCCCCTTCCCCTCCTCTTCCCTTTCCTCCTCCCCTTCCCCTCCTCTTCCCTTTCCCTCTCCCCTTCGCTTCCCCCTCTTCCCTTTCCTCTCTTTCCCCCTTCCCTCCTCCCTCTCCCCCCTTCCTCCCCCCCTTCCCTCCGCTTTCGCTCTCTCTCCCCAACCCTCTCCAACACCCCACTCGACTCCCCCTCACCTCTTCCTTCTCCCCTCTCACCCCCCCCCCTCACAGGACCCTTTCTCCCCTCTCCCTTCCCTAACCTCCTTCTCGACCTGCTCCTCTTCCTTCGCGTTTCAGCCTCTTTTTGCATCTCTCTTCTTCTCCCTTTCTCTCTGTCTGTCTGTCTCTGTCTGTCTCCCCCCCCTCTCTCTCCCTCTCCTCTGCCCCCTACCCACCTCTCCTCCCTTTTCTCCCTATCTCTCCTTCCCTCCCCCTCCCCTCCCTCCCCTCCCCCGTGCCCCACCTTGTCCGGCCGGGTCATGAGGTCATAGCCGCCACGCCCCGCTCCTTTGTGTGTAGCATGACTGACAGTAGCCAAGCCAAGTGCCTGACCCCCTGTTCTTGTTTTGTTCACGTTATCCTGTTTTTCCTTGCGCTTGTCCTTGTTTTATCTGCATTTCTCTCTTCTACTCATTTTCCTTTCCTTCGTCCCATTCTTTCAAATCCTTCCTTCCCCTTTGTTATTCTCGTTTTCTTTTATTTACTTTTTTTTTTTCTTCTTCTGCGTCTCCGTTCTTTCTCCTATTTAGGCGCCGTGCCACATTCTACTTGTTTTTATTCGTCTTTCTATTTTTTTTCTTCTTCTCTATTCTTCTCCTCTACTGTTCTTGACTTTATTTTTTCCTTCTGCTCTTCATTCCAACACCGTTTTTTTCTTTATTCTTCTCTATCTCGTTCCTCTATCATTTTTTTTTTTCTTTCTGCTGTCTCTATTTTCCTTTTCTTCTTCCACTAAAACCGGTACCACGTTTAATCAAGCATTCCTCCTTTCTCCCTCATACACTTTACAGCTCTCGCAGGTTTACGAAATGAACAGCGACGCTATATATGCGACAAAGGTGAAAACAACTGCTTAAACCGCAACAAAATATATGCAATAACTCGTGTGAATTTTTAGCGTCACTTTCATTTCGTAATGTTTTTCTTGTATTGGTTAAAACCGAAGGTCAGGCTTAGATATTGAAAGAAAAAGAAACATACAGCGCATTAGCAAAGGTCACTGAAACTGTAAACATGCATCAGTAAGATCGTGTGTGTTTGTGGGTATTCCTCATGCAGATCTGTGTGCGTGCGTGCGTGCGTGCGTGCGTGCGTGTGTTCTTTGTCACTGACATTATAATCAAAATCCCAGACCATCGAAAAGAAACATTTTGAAACGATATAAAGCCGTTTCAATTCCCTCACAGGTAGGTCGATGTACGGTTGGCTTGCACAAGGGGGGGGGGAGCCAGGCCATGCCAATTCGCTTTCGATTAACCGCAGAAAGAGGAGCCAGTGCTAGCAGAAGGGCAGGTTTGAGGTCTCTTGCGTACGTGCATACGTGCATAAACACACAAATACGAGTACAAACGCACACACACACACACACACACACACACACACACACACAGACAGAGGAGAGAGAGAGAGAGAGAGAGAGAGAGAGAGAGAGAGAGAGAGAGAGAGAGAGAGAGAGAGAGAGAGAGAGAGAGAGAGAGAGAGAGAGAGAGAATCAGTACAAACCTTTCTCTTCCCTTTTGGCTCTCAAAAATACCTCTGGGTTTAAATCTGCTTTTTACTCATGGTTCTTAATCAAAGTTAGAAGTACCAGTTAACCTCAGCCAGAGCATCTGGACCGTTATGTTTACAAGGCAGCAGGTAACTGCCATTCACAAGTCTCTCATCAATGGATCATTCACAACCACACCTGCACCAATCAACGCCCACAGAAATTTCCCGCGCTTTTCTGCCGAAGAAGGGATCAGGAATGAGCCAATCAACAGTCCGCAAATTTCAAACCCGGTACTGGACCCTCCGGCTTCGGCCAATGACCGCCGTTTTAGACCCTGGAGTGCGCGCGCATTCTGCAGGGTTGCAGCTGGTATTAAAAGAACCTTGGGGAGCAATTTATTCATACATGTTGCAAACCACGATCAAAAAGTGTTCATGTCTTTTATTTGTGCCATGATAATGTTCTTCAACTTATTTTTGAGAACACAGTCTGTGTCCAAGGATTATTCAACAACATTGCTAAACACAAACAATCTTTTGATTTCTGTCTGTCTGTCTGTCTCTGTCTCTCTCTCTCTCTCACTCTCTCTCTCTCTCTCTCTCTCTCTCTCTCTCTCTCTCTCTCTCTCTCTCTCTCTCTCTCTCTCTCTCTCTCTCTCTCTCGCTATTTATGCATCTCGTAAAGGAACACGAAAAAGAAAAAGGAGAGATGGAAGGAGAAAGTCAACGAGAGTGACTGAAAAGATTAACTACAGTCATTATAAACTCAACGAGTTTTATCTCCCTTTATCGTTACATTAGCGCATTCAAAGAGCTAGTCAGATAAGGTATCGACCTTCGTCCTTCGTATTACAAGCCAACTTGACATAACTATTGCCGAAACGCTCGCTAGGTGGCTTATCAAACAACTCCCCCTGTCATCCACAGCTGGTTAGTTCTGCGATGGTTCGGTTGTGTAAACGCTCTCTCTTCTGCATTCGAAGTTGCCTTAAAAAATCTTAATTGATCCAAGAAATGCTTTTTAAGATCTTTTTTTGCCGTTTCTTCTATTTCCTCTCGTTTCTGTGACCTTCCGCCCTTCCTCTTGTCTCTTCCGCGCAATTCCCTGGGCAAAATTATAATAATTTAGACGTTCACATTCGTGGTGCATAATGAGTGTCAAGGCTCGCCTGGCCTTCCGAGAAAGAGGTTTCTGATAAGTGATAACATCCAGTATCCGCGTGCTATCAGCTGTTATCTTGCTCCGCATTGCAGTTTAACCCACAGTATCACCAACCGTCTGCAGTTGTTTGAATTTACGCACTTTGGAAAGCCTGTTTTAGCGTTTTTAATTTACTGGTTTTCCCTTTTTCTCCTGTATATGATTTTGTGAGCGTGTGTTAGTGAGTGTGCATGTGCGTGGATGTCTGTGCGTCTGCGTTCGTGTGTACGTGTGCATGTGCGTGATTGTCTGTGCGTCTGCGTGCGTGTATACGTGTGCATGTGCGTGAATGTGTGTGTGTGTGTGTGTGTGTGTGTGTGTGTGTGTGTGTGTGTGTGTGTGTGTGTGTGTGTGTGCGTGTGCGTGATGTGTGCGTCTGCGTGCGTGTACGTGTGTGCGTGATACGTGTGTATATGCGTGAATGTCATACGCATGTGCGTGAATGTGTGTGTGTGTGTGCACGCGCAGCCTCGTTCCTATCATAGCAATACTTGTCTCCAGGGTCAGGGCGCGCGCATTGTTCCGAGTGACATTCTTCTCGTTTTTATCGTGTTTTTTTTATGAGGAGCGTGAAGGAGAAGAAAAAAAGAAAAAAAGAAAAGAAAAAGGAGGAATGGGAAGAAGAAAGGGTTATGCAGAGAAAAGGATGACTGAAAGAAACAATGAGATGAAGGAAAGTTAAAAGGATAATATGAAAGGGAGAACAATTATAACCTGAGATAAACAGAAAAAAATGATAATATGAAGAAGAGATACAACGGAGAAGAAATTGATTTAAAATATATAAAAAACAAGAGAGGCCATAACAAGAATAAATAAGGAAACATATGATGAGACAGATAAGCAAATGAGGAAGCGTGAGGGAAGAGGGAAGAGAGAAATGGAATGAGTCGAGGAATTAGGTGAAAGACCAGGAACATGACCAGAATGAGAATAAGGAAGTGGCGCTAACATTTTTTCCTTTTCCTCTTTCTTTTATTCACTACACAAGCGATCATTTTATTTTAGCCTTCTTTGTCTACCTTTCTCTTTTTCTTGTTTCATTTTCTTATGAGTCCTCTCTCTCTCTCTCTCTCTCTCTCTCTCTCTCTCTCTCTCTCTCTCTCTCTCTCTCTCTCTCTCTCTCTCTCTCTCTCTCTCTCTCTCTCTCTCTCTCTCTCTCTCCTCTCTCTCCTCTCCTCTCCCTGACTCTCTCTCTCTCTCTCTCTCTCTCTCCTCTCTCTCTCTTCTCTCTCCTCTCTCTCTCTCTCTCTCTCTCTCTCTCTCTCTCTCTCTCTCCTCCATCACCCTCCCTCTCCCTCTCCCTCATCATCATATCCCTCCCCTACTACTTCCCACACCAATACCCCCTCTCTCTCCCTACCTCCTCCTTCCTCTCTCTTTTCTCTCTCCTCCCTCCCTCCCTCTCCCTCTCCCTCCCTCCTCCCTCCTCCTCTCCCTCTCCAGGAAGTAGGAGCAGAACTCACGTCCCAAGCAAAACCATGTCATTCCTCCTGTTATTTGCACACTCTGTCCCCCTGACCTTGCGCAATGTGTGAAATTTCTCCCGGGTGAAGAATATAGAATTGAATGAAAAATGGGGTTATTCAGAATTAGGAATAGTTTGATGCGTTTGACATTGGGTGGTTTGGTCTTTTTTAGAATTAGATGAGTTGATGGGTTTAGGGAGTTTGGATAAATTTTGGTTTGGGGGATTTGGTCGATAAAAAATTAGATGTTTTTCGATCTAGAATTAGATGATTTTTCGATTTAGAATTAGATTTTTTTTATTTAGAATTAGATATTTTTTTCGATTTTTCTATTTAGAAATAGATGATCTGATAAGTTTACATTTGGACGAGTGAATCAGTTTAGAATTTGACGAATGATAGGCCTACAATCACATTTGATCGATACAGAATTCAATTATTTTTCTGGATTAAAATCAACCGATTGTACGAAGTCTTAACGTACCTTTTTAAGACTGCCAATTTCCAAAATACAATGTTCTTATCCTCTTGCCTTATTTTGGCATACCAGCTGATTTCTTGCGGCAATATTCCTTAGGAGAGAATTCCGTGCTTCA
>NW_020872753.1:528366-538366 GCF_003789085.1 Penaeus vannamei | reverse complement strand
GGGAGGGGTAGCGTGGGAGGGAGAGGAAGGGACGAGAGAGAGCGAAGAGGGAGGAGGAGGGGAGGGGAAGGGACGGAGAGGAGAGGGGAAGGGAAGGTGGGGAGAGAGAGAGGGAGGGAGGGAGGGTCGAGGAACGGAGAATAGAGACAGGAGGAAGGAAGGACTGTGGATGGAGAGCGCAGAGGGAAAGGGATAGAGGAGGGAAGGGAGAGGGAAGAGGAAGAATTGGGATGGAGGGGGAAAGGAGGGAGGGAAGGCGAAGGAGCAGGGGTGAGAGGGGCAGGGGAAGGGGTGAGAGGAGGGGGGAAGAGGAGAAGGAGGGGCTGGGTCAACGAGAAAGGGTCAGCTGATTCCTATCGTCAGTGTCTTAACCTCGTATTTCTATTTCTTCTTCTGTTTCTGAGTGCGGTCGTTTGTATGTTTGCTTCTGTGGGGTTTCTCATTCCCTTCTCTCTGCTTTCTCTCTCTCTCTCTCTTCTCTCTCATCCTCTTTCTCTTTTTTTTTTTCTTTCTTTCTTGTTCTTCTTCTTCTTCCTTCTTCCTCTCTGATTTCTCTCTTCGTCTGTCTCTCTTCTCTCTCTCTCTCTCTCTCTCTCTCTTTCTCTCTTCATCTTTCGGGTCTCTCTCTTCTCTCCTCTCTCTCTCTCTCTCTCTCTCTCTCTCTCTCTCTCTCTCTCTCATCTGCCTCTCTCTCTCCTTACCTTTTCTCTCTCCTACTTCACGGGTTTTCCTTTCCCCTATACTCCCTCATTTTTATCCTAATTCCTTTGATTTTCCCCCCTCTCTTCCCTCCCCTCCCCCTCTTCCCTCTTCTCTCCCCTCTTTTCCCTTTCCCCCATTTTCTTCTGCCCTACTTTTTAACGTCTCCCTCTCCCCTCTTGGCACCCCCTTTGACTAATTCATCTCTCCCTTTCCCTTTCCAATATGCTTTGCCTCAGCCCTCCCTTTTTTGCCTCCTACCTTTCCTCTCCCTCCTTTTCTCTCTCTCTCCCTCCTCTTCCCTCCCCTCTCTTCCCTCTCCCTTCCTTTCTGCCTCTTTCCCCTCCCTTCCTTTCTACCCCTCCCTCTTCCCTCTCCCTTCCTTTTTCTACCTCCTTCCCTATCCCTCCTCATTCACTTTCCTTTCTACCCCCTTCCTCTTCTCCTCCTTCTTTCTTCCCTTCCCTCCTTTCTACCCTTCCTTTCTTCCCCTCCCTTCTTTTACCTCCTCCTTCTCTTTCCTTTTTCCCTCCTCCCTTCCCTCTCTCTTCCTTTCTACCTCCTTCTTTCTTCCTCTCCCTTCCTTCTCTACCTCCCTTCTTCTTTCCCTCCTTCTTCCCCTCTCACCCTCTCCCGACGCTCCCACATTCGCAAACACGTAAATCCAAACTCAAGGACGCACTTATAAGCAAGAACAAGATCGGATCAGGTAAAACAAGTGACAGTCGGTGACATGCGATCCATAAACTAATATTCCTTATACATCTTACAAGAATATTCCGTAATATAAACACTTTGAGAAATATTATGAAACAGTATGCATGAGGTGGAGCATGACAGCAAAGGAAGTAAGCTACATAATAAACACTGAGAGGCGATAGAACACGAGTTATATAATATGATATCTGACTAAAAAAAACATTGAGTCATATAATACGATGTCTAAAAAAATAAAAAAAATAAAAAATAAAATAAACACGTGGGAAAATACAGCAAGTGAGAAATTTCAAACGAGAATACATAAGACATATATCAAATATTTACGAATCTGCAGAAGAATAAAATGAAAACATACTGAAAATACTTTAACATGCGATAAAATATATATACTTATAAACATCAAAAGACAATGGAACACAGGAAATAAAAGCGTTAGAAAGGAATTCATTTTAATATCAATACTTTATCATAACACAACGGAAATAGGTACCGATATGCTGGAATGCACCACACTCACTGCCCAAAGTAGACACAGTAATAATTTTCATAATTAGGCAGACATTTACGTAGTTCAAGAAAATGCCAGAACTAAAGAAGATTCGAGAAATGCAAAATTATAAGAATAGTATCAGTCATAATAGTAATAACGGTTATGATTATGATAATAATAAGGATATCGATAAAAAACATTTGTTGACAAGTATAATGAGAAAACTACTACTACTACTTCTATTACTACTACTAACAATAATGATGATAATAACAATGACAATAATATAAACATTATCAACAAAAATAATAATGATAATGATAATAAAAATAACAATAACAATATTATTATTAATATTAATATCAATAATAATAATAATCATAACAACAACAACCTGCTGACAATGAAAATAATAATAATAATAGTATAATAATAATAATCATAACAACAACAACCTGCTGACAGCAAGCGGGGTTCGCAGTCAGCAGGCACTTAAGCAGAAGGAGCAGGGAGGTCAGAGGCCGCTGCTGGTCGTTTGTTATTGTTGATCTTTGTCTGCAATTTCGCTACTTAAATTTCATAATTTAACGTTCTGTTTTGAGTGAGTACTGTTGTGTGTGTGTGTGTGTGTGTGTGTGTGTGTGTGTGTGTGTGTGTGTGTGTGTGTGTGTGTGTGTGTGTGTGTGTGTGTGTGTGTGAGTGTGTGTGTGTGAGTGTGAGTGTGAGTGGTGAGTGTGAGTGTGTGTGTGTGTGTGTGTGTGTGTGTGTGTGTGGAGTGTGAATGTGAGTGTGTGAATAATATTAGCATTGATTACTGCGTTCATTAACATATACATTTTAATCCGACATTCAGCCATTTCCGATTCATTCACTCGCCAATCCTGCTACTTACACACATACACACACACACACGTTGCTATATACACATAAGGTCGATAATCCTAATACAAGCACATTCTCCAACCAACCATCTCGACCGGAGGGAAAAAAAAATATCTGCAACCTTTCACGCCAGATCCGGTACCATCCCCCCCCCTGCAAACCCACATTTGCCCCTCCCCCCCCCCTTCACGCTTATCACCTGACTCCCCTCTCTATCTTCCCCTCTTCCTCCCCCTCCTTCCTTTTTCTTCTCTTTCCGCTTCATTTTCCTTTCTCTCCTCTCTCTCTCTCCCTCTTCCTTATTTTCTGTTCGTTCTCCCCTAATTACTTATTCTTATTCCTTTCTTTTTTTTAAATTCCTACTTCTCTTTTCCCCTTCTATTCCTTTCTTCTCCGTTTACTTTTACTTTCCTCTTCCCTTCGCATCCCTTCCATCCCTCCTTCACTCCCCTCCCCCTCCTCCTCCCTCCTCCACCCCTCCCCACCATCTCTCCTCCTCCACATACCTCCTCTCCATCCTTCTTCCTCCCTCCTCCTACCCCTTCCTACCCCTTCTCCATACCTCCTCCTTCACCCCCCTCCACCCTCCCCACCATCTCTCCTCCTCCACTTGCCTTCTCCATAATTCTTCCTCCTTCACCCCCCCTTCATCCCTCCTCCTCCTCCACCCCCCCATCCCTTCCATCCACCCTCCCTCCACCCCTCCATCCCCTCCTTCACCCCCTCCTCTCCATCCCTCCTCCTTCACCCCCTCCCCTCCATCCCTCCTTCACCCCTCCATCCCTCCTTCTCCTCCACCCCCCCATCCCTTGACCCGATACTCAGCTATGCTCTTTGTTAAAGCGTGTTCGGTATGCTTCGGTTTGCCCCGCTGTGCTTTATTCTTTAAGGCGAGGAGGTGGAGGGGGTGGGGGGAGGTGGAGGTGGAGGTGGGGGAGGTGGGGTGGAGGTGGGGTGGAGGTGGAGGGGGGGGGTGGAGGTGGAGGGGTGGGGATGGGGTGGAGGTGGAGGTGGAGGGGGTAGGGGTGAGGGTGGGGTGGGGTGAGGTGGGGGGGTGAGGTGGAGGGAGGGGGTCGGGAAGGTGGAGGTGGAGGGGGTGGAGTAGGAAGAGGAGGAGGAGGTGGAAGAGAAGGAGGAGGAGAAGAAGAGGCAGGAGAGGAAGAAGAAGAAGAGGAGGAGCAGCATAATCTGTAAAATGGCTATTAATAATAATAATAATAACAATAATAATAATAATAATAATAACAATGACAACATTGATAATAATAACAAAAATTATAATAATAATAAGAAGAAAGACGAGGTTATGGAATGAAGGGAAAGGGGAGAGAAAGGAAATGATGAAAGGGATGACGAATGAGAAAAGAAAAGACGTTCCTCTTCTCCTTCCTCTTCCTCCACCTCTTTCTCCTTCTCTTTTCCTCCTCCTCCTCCTCCTCCCTCCTCTCCTCCTCCTCCTCCTCCTCCTCCTCCTCCTCCTCCTCCTCCTCCTCCCTCCTCCTCCTCCTCCTCCTCCTCTTTCTTCTCCTCCTCCTCCTCTTCTTCTTCCTCTTCCTCTTTCTTCATCTTCTTCCTCGTCCTCTCCGCCCTGCACGACCTTTGACCTCCATCGAGCCAACTCAGCCAACAGGTCAGTCACAACACAGGTCAAACTCCGTCTCACAGTATTGGGATTTTGTAACCATTTATCGCTACTACGATCATTATCAACCATTACTAATATTATCAATAATTATCATTATATTGTCACTATTATTACCTTTACCAATATGACCATCCTTATTACTATCATTATCATTATTAGCATCACTATCCTTAACATTATCAATCATTACTATTATTATCAATCATTATCATTAGCATTGTCACTATTATCATCTTTACCAATATGACTATCCTTATTATTATCATTATTATTATCATTACTATCACTATCCTTATCATTATAATTACCATTATTATTAATCATATAATTATCAATATGGTTATCATGTCATCATCATCACCATTATCATTGTCATCATCATCACTGTCATCTCATCACCATCACCATCAGTGTCATTGTCATCATCATCATCACCATCATGTCATCAATCACCATTGTCATTGTCATCATCATCATCACCATCATTCATCATCATCATCCATCACTGTCACATCACCATCACCATCACTGTCATTGTCATCATCATCATCACCATCACTGTCATTGTCATCACCATCACCATCACTGTCATTGTCATCATCATCATCACCATCACTGTCATTGTCATCATCATCACCATCACTGTCATTGTCATCACCATCACCATCACTGTCATTGTCATCATCATCACCATCATGTCATTCATCACCATCACCATCATGTCATTGTCATCATCATCACCATATTGTCATCACCATCATCATCATCACCATATCATCACCACTGCTACCACTGCTATTATTATGCATGAGTCGGTGATATCAAGGGAACTATGCTTGACTAAACATGATGACGTCACACCGTTTTAGGCGAAGTACATTCTGCTTAAAAAAAAAAAAAAAAAAAAAAAAAAACATAAGAAAAAAATAAATAGAATAAACACCCTTTGTAGTATACCCCCCCTCCCTCCACCCCCCTCACTTTTCTCTCGACATCCTTGATCCAAAAATAAACTTCTAGAAAACAATAGCTTAGTAACGGATAAAATTAAAGGAGGGGGAGGGGGGAGGGGAGGGACAGAGGGGATGGGGGGGGAGGCCGAAGGAAAGAGAAAAGATGCCTCACCTACCCCCCCCCCCCAACAACCTTCATCCCCTACCCCTACCCCTTCCCCTACCCCCCTTCCCCTTCCCCACCCCCACACCCCCTACCCCCCCTTACCACCTGATTTGCATAGACGTCACAGAGTATATCATTTTAGGTAATATTAAGGTATACGTGTATGTCTCAGAGGGGGAGGGGGGAGGGGGGGGAGGAGGTAGAGCTGGGGGTGGGGGTGGGTGGGGGGTAGATGACGCACAGGAGGATGACGTAGGAGAGAGATATGGGAGGAGAAAAGGATGGGAGGGGGGAAGGGGGGGGAGGAGGAGGGGGGGCGACGACCCTGTCCTAAAAAGACTCCAAGGTATGAGAGGATGCTGTGGTTATCCTGCTGTGTAATTGGTGTTATGTGATACGGCGGCTATTAATAAAAAGTAAACGAATATGCAAATTAGTGACCAATAAGAGCGACAACAACAACAATGATGACGTCGATGATTTTATGTACAATAAAAATAGTAATGACAATCATAATGATGGTGAAACAATAGCAATAATACTAGCAATTATGGCAATTATCGTAAGAAAAATAATAACAACAATAGCAACAACAATAATATTAATAATGATAATTATATTAATAACAAAAATAATAATAACAATAACGACATAGTGATGATATACTACATAACCTAATAAATGAGTAATTTGGATGGACAGTACTACTAATAACACACGTAATCAATAATAACAAGAACAAAGATAACAAAGATGACATTATTAGCATCAGCAAATACAGTGATAAAGAACAACAACAGAAAGAATAAGAACAAACACAGCACATACCAAAGAGAAACAGAACAATACAGAACAACAATCACATATCAAATTTATCCGAATATTTGTACAATTTTATCATAAATCTAAAACAATTTCATTTTAAAAATCAAATTTATCCGAATATTTGTACAATTTTATAATAAATCTAAGAACAATCTAATTTTTAAAAATCAGTTCATACACAGAACCCTTACCTCTCTAAACAAAAACATACCACCTCCTAAACAAAAACATACCACCACCTCTTAAAATATGAACAAAAACAATGAATATGACACAAATATCTAATAATAATAATGATAATAATAATAATAATGATAATAACAATAATAATAATAACAATAATAATAATAAAAGAACTTGATAAAAATCTGAGTGTCTCTATTAAGGTTTCCGGAAGCCAAATGGGGAAATAACAGAAAGGTGTGATAAAGGGATAAGTGGAAAGAAGGAAGGGAAGGGGCGAGAGGAGATGATAAAAGGAAGGGTGAGGGAGGAAAAGATAAGAGGGCGAAAAAGAGGTAGAAGGAAAGGGGAAGACAGGAAGGGGGGAGAGAGGGAGAAAGAGGAAGAAAAAGCAAACAGAGAAGACGAAGAAAAAGTACAAAAGAAGATAATGAAGAAGATGCAAAATAAGAAGAAGCAGAAACAGAAGTAGAAGAGGAAGTCAAAGAAGAAGAAGCAGAAAAAAGTCAAAGAAGAAGAAGCAAAAAAAAATAAGAAGAAGAAGAAGAAGAAGAAGAGAGACACGTGAAGAGGGCGGGGATGAGAAACGACTGCTCCTTCAGCACCAAAGTTGATGTCTAGATAACAATGAGTCACATGGGTTGTTTGGGGCGGTTGCCTGCTCTGGAGATATTCTCTCTCTCTCTCTCTCTCTCTCTCTCTCTCTCTCTCTCTCTCTCTCTCTCTCTCTCTCTCTCTCTCTCTCTCTCTCTCTCTTCTCTCTCTCTCTCTCTCTCTTCTCTCTCTCTCTCTTCTCTCTCTTTACTCTGTTACCTCTTATTTTATTGGTTTTCTTTTTTTCCACTAATTCTTCTTATTTTTTCCTACTCTTCTTAATCTTATTCTTGCTGCAAAACCGTTTCCTAATTTCACTATCTCCTTATTTTCTTGCTCTACTTCGCCTCCACACACACACACACACACACACCACACACACACACACACACACACACACACACACACACACACACACACACACACACACGCACACACACGCACACAGCACACACACACACACACACACACACAACACACACACACACACACACGCACACGCACACGCACACGCACACACACACACAACACACACACACACACACACACACACACACACACACACACACACACACACACACAACGCAACACATTCCTTGCCAAGACCATTCAAGTCGACAATAACTGCGGTGAGGCATTCAGACAACAAATCACGGAGGTTCTTAGGTTACGTGAGTGACATCTTCACCTCTCTCTCTCTCTCTCTCTCTCTCTCTCTCTCTCTCTCTCTCTCTCTCTCTCTTCTCTCTCTCTCTCTCTCTCTCTCTCTCTCTCTCTCTCTCTCTCTCTCTGTCTCTCTCTCTGTCTCTGTCTCTGTCTCTCTCATTCTATAATCTGTCTACGTACTTATCTATCCATTCATCTATCAACCCACCTCTCCTCTTCTCTGCCTATCCTTCTTTCTTCCTCCTCGCCTACCTATCTCCCTCCTTTCTCGTTCTCCATGCCACTTGCCCCTCCTTTTTGTCACCTAACCCCCCCCCCAAAAAAAAATGACGGCTGTGGTGACGAGATCCCCCCTACCTCAAAGTGGCCTAAAAGGGCCACCATCGTCACAGCTGTCCCTTAATTGTCCCAGGGTCGTCGGCAGCCTCCCTCCGTCTGGCCCTCTCCCCCTAACCACTGGGTGTCAAGTGCCAGTTAAGTCGCACATTACTGCCACTATACAGCAGCGCGGGAAAATCACACCCCGTTTTCTTCTACATCTCGAAATTGTTGTTTTTTTATCTTCCTAAAACGACCCCTCAAAAAAAAGGAGTTGGGATTTAAAAGTGACGTAGAGAAGTCGTTCTTATATCGGCGTGCGTCTGTTCTATAAAAGTTGGTCTAAAAATAGAAGTGGAATTAACCTACTGACAACCAAGTTTTAAAATTTCGCTCTTGTGACACAAAACCTTGTTGCTCAAACGCCCAAAAAATGTAGCACAGCATTAGAAGCACTTAATTTCAAATTTAATAAGAGATAAAAAAAATTGTTAACACAAAAATCGACCAAGATCAGTAAAGCACCAACTTTCTCCCTGTAATAAACGCGATAACAAAAAAAAGATCAAAACGCGTCTCAACAAAAGAAAACGAAAACGCGTCGACATCCAGCGAAATGCATCATCTACCTCCCTAAAAAGGACGCTTTAATCCTCACACACGACCCCAAAAACCTCAAGGGACTCGTCGTGAGTAAAAAAAAAAGGATAAGTCACCCTCAGGATATGAAAAAAAAATCAACGTAACCACACGGCGTCCCCACCAAAACAAGCGGATTCGCCTCCTGTCGACGACCGCATGCGACACCTCCCCGTAGTAGCCGCATGTCAGGCAGTGACCCCTAACGAGAGGTCAGAGTCGCTCAAGTGTCTCCACATGTCAGCCAAGCCCAGCAAAGGTCACCCTCGCCCAGACGTCACACTGAGCCGCGCATCTGTCTCACTCGAGGGAAGGGAAGAGTCACCCTCACACATGCTGGACAGACGCCGCGCCGGGAGACAGCCAGACGCCGCTGCAACTCGAGCAATGTCTTGAGAAACATATATACCCACGCGGGTGTCGGGCTCATCCTGCTCCTCGTCCTGCTCCCCCCCCCACCACCCCTCTTTCTCCATCTTGCCCCCACCCACACGTTTTCCCCTTTTTTCCTCGTCTCTTTCTCCGATTTGATTACATGCTCTTACACGAACAGATATACACGCATCTTTCTGTCAGCCATCTTTCCGTCTCCCACTCTTCTCTCGCTATCTGTCTCTCCCTCTCTTATGTCTTCCTCTCTCCTATCTCTCTCTCTCTTCTTCTCTCCTCACTCTCCCCTCCCCTTCTCCTCTCCTTCACGTAAGATGGAAAGAACAGACTCCACAGGAAATCCTGCGACTTCTGATACGACTATGAGTAACCTATACCCCCCCCCACTACCACCACCACGCTAGTAGCTAAGCGTCAGTAACTGGCTTGAGAGAGAGAGAGAGAGAGAGAGAGAGAGAGAGAGAGAGAGAGAGAGAGAGAGAGAGAGAGAGAGAGAGAGAGAGAGAGAGAGAGAGAGAGAGAGAGAGAGAGAGAGAGAGAGAGAGACAGAGAGAGTCAGTCAGACAGACAGACAGGACAGACAGACAAGTAGAGAGAGAGACAGAGAGAGCTAGAGAGAGATCCAGAGAGAGACAGAAGAGAGAAAAGAAGACCCAACGTGGTTGTGATAATTGTCCCCAAGGTGTGAGCACGGGACGGGGTAGGGGGTAGGGATAGGCGAGCATGGGTAGACAAGAAGAGGGTAGAGTAGAGTAGAAAAGGCTACGAGGTGTTCTTAAGAGAACAAAGAAGCAAAGACTAAAATAAAAAAGTGGGTAAAGAATACGTAT
>NW_020872753.1:513366-520866 GCF_003789085.1 Penaeus vannamei | reverse complement strand
GACACACACACACACACACACACACACACACACACACACACACACACACACACACACACACACACACACACACACACACACACACACACACACACACACACAGTATATATATATATATATATATATATATATATATATATATATACATATATATATACATATACATAAATAAAACTAAACAAATTAGTAAATATATATATATATATATATATATATATATATATATATATATATATATATATATATATATATATATATATATACATAAAACTGATGTGGCGTAAGTCTTCTCCAGCGTCAAGATAATGAGTTGAAGGGACTGTTATCTGCCTGACTGTTTATCTGACAATTTCAGACACGAGTGTTGTTCTAACTGCGTCTCTGGAGAGCAGCTGTCATCCTGCAGCTTTTTTTTAGTTTTCTGCCTTTCTGTTCTTATTCTTCCTTCTATTCTCTTATCTTCTTTATATCCCCAATCATCTTATCTATCGGCCGTTTTAGGAGCAACGAATGCAATTATGCCGTTTTGATCTGTCTTTTTATCTCTCGGACTCTGATAAGAATTTAAAAAGTGGACCATACCCCCCCCCCCCCTTTTCCGGTGGACTCTCCGCTCCCCCCCTTCTCTTGCATCCTTACCCCCGCCCCTCGCTTCAACTCCTTGGCACCCCCACCCACCTCCAGTCCCTCCCCCCCCCCACCCCCGTCATGCTCCAGAATCCCGTCGTAATAATGAAGCGCACACCGTATGGCAACACCCAACTCAAGGCCTCCGCTGCCACAACTTGGGAAGAATTTTGTCGTTCATCGCTACGTCCATTTTCATCATTTTCTCATTCTTTTTCTTTCCATTTATCAACCTACTTTCAAACCTCCCCCAGCCTCCCCCTAATCATCCAATTCCCCCTCCCCCGCTACGTATGAGTTCAGCGATTATTCCTTTTTTTGCCTATTCCCTTTCTTCCAATCTTTTATCTTTACTATCTCTCTTTGCCTTCAGAGAGAGAGACCCAAGGTGACGATGCTCTTTCGGAAGACTTCATCGCCAGCCGCTCTTTAATCACATTCATTGACCTCTCTACAATGTTATTCTGCCACGCTACCATGTCTCTCTGTCTGCCTGTCTGGTCTGCCTGTCCTGTCTCTGTCTGTCTCTGTCTGTCCTGTTCTCTGTCTGTCTGTCTGTCTCTGTCTGTCTGCCTGTCTGTCTCTGTCTGTCTCTGTCTGTCTCTTTCTCTGTGTTATGTCTGTCTTGTCTGTTTGCCTCTCTCTCTCTCTCTCTCTCTCTCTCTCTCTCTCTCTCTCTCTCTCTCTCTCTCTCTCTCTCTCTCTCTCTCTCTCTCTCTCCACCCCCTCTCTCTGTCTGTTTGCCTGTCTCTGTCTGTCTGTCTGTCTGTCTCTGTCTCTCTCTCTCTCTCTCTCTTTCTCTCTCCCCACCCCTCTCTCTGTCTATTTGTCTGTCTGTCTCTCTCTCTCTCTCTGTATGTTTGTTTGTTTTTCTTTTTTTTTTGCCTGTCTGTTCCCTGTCCAAGTTTACACTGTCTTCTCTTTTTTATCATTCTTTCTTCTTATCTCTTGTGATAATTTTTTTCGTTTTTGTCTACCACACGTACACCCCATATATAATACACACACACACACAACATATATATATATACATATATACACATACATATATATAATGGAGAGAAAGAAAGGTGGAGAGACTACAAACCAGTTACAAATATAAACAAACAGAAATTTCCACAAAAGGTCAGAATAAATTCTAAAGACGTTACAGAACTTAAGTGAGAAGCATATAACCCCCTGCCAAGTTGATAAGGAATGGGAGACTTTATTGGTGTCGCGAGCAGTCCATCCGGTCTTGGCCCCGCGCTCTCTGTGACCGTTGTTGTTCTAAGCCCGCGGTCTCTTGCTACATGGCTAGGGCGCACACCTTTCGGATTTTTAAAATGCCTGTTATTATGGCTAGTTTCACGGGGTGTACAAGATCTTGTCTTTCTGAGATTTCACATTTTTACAGAGTTCAATTTACTGTGTTAGGTAATTCAATAAAAATGAAATGCACAGACACATTTGAGAAATCATGCCACTTAATTCTATTTTGTCACACTTTTAGAAAACGCACAACAATGTAAATTTATGACCTTGTAGAAAATACGTCTGTACATATGCCTATCTTACCTCAACAACATCAAAATACTAAAATCTGAACTTTATTCTTAGACAAAACAGAGTTAACCTTTGTACATGATGAAATACAAAAATTCAAATACAAACATTCGTGGACGATACTTAATTCCTTCCCTTAAACAGTAGTAAGGAAAAAGCACCCCTCAAAAATATTTATAATAACAACCGACAAAAATGGTAGAGTAGCCGCAACAGTAGTAGTAGTAGTAGTAGTAGTAGAAGTAGTAATAGTAGTAGAAGTAGTAGTAGAGTAGTAGTAAGTAGAGAGAAGAAGAAGAAGAAGAAGAAGAAGAAGAAGAAGAAGTAGGAGTAGAAGAAGAAGAAGAAGAAGTAGAAGTAGAAGAAAAGAAAAGAAAGAAAAAGTAGAAGTAGACGAAGTGGTGGAAGAAGAAGAAGAAGAAGAAGCAGAAGAATAATCAGTAAAAGTACAAGAAGAAGATCAGAAGAAATAGAAAAAAAGTAGCAGAAGACCCAGGAATATCCGCAGCAGAAACAGTACCAAATCAACAACAACAACAACAACAAAGAAAACGACGATAATACAACGAAACGAAAGACCAAAAAAACAGAATCGCAAGAAAAGAAACAAAACACCCGACCTGGTCCACCATAGAAAAAATTGCGTATTATGTAATGGCCCGACTTTAGGTATCGGGTTCCTTCTGCTGTGACCACATTATGGGTCAGATTGAGGCCCTCCTTGCGACCAACCCTTCTCCCCCTTTCTTGGCCTGTGTCCTGGCCCTTTTCAATATCAAATGCGGGAGGAGGAGGGAATAGGGAGGAGGAGGGTAAGGGGAGGGAGGAGGGGCAGGATAGGAGGGGGAGAGGAGGAGGATACAGGGGGAGGTCGCGCGCGGTGGGAGAGGAGGGGCGCGAGAGGGGAAGGAGGGAGAGAGGAGAGGGATAGCAGGAGGAGGAGGAGACGGAGGGAGGAGAGGGGAGAGGGAGGAGGAGGAGGAGGTAAGCAGCAGCAGGAGGTCGTGCGCCGGGACCTTGAAGCACCTTCATGGAGAGCCCCCTCTTTGTCTTAAAATTCTCTCTGGGTTTGCCCCTTCCCATGACTTCTAAACCCCGACGCTGGTGCTGATTGGCTTCTGGTGTGTCTCACTTTATCTAATCTTTCAACGCGCATTGCCGCTCGCTCTATGCATCTGACGCTCCGCTCATTAAAATGCGCATTCCGATGTTCGTTAAGCGTTGATAAATAGCCAAGTAAGCACACAAAAAAAAATCAACAGCCCGTTTGTGTTTAATGAAACCGACCTTGCTGCTAAATGTATCGCCGCTTGTTTATTACACCGGGAAAGACAAGATCTGCAGTGTTTTAAAATGACGCAACGCGACTCTCATTAAAGTTTTCAAAACCTACAAACCGCAGAACCGAAACGTGAAACCAACTTTACCTTCTAAGATCTTTCTTTTTTTATATCACTCGTAGTATGATTGAATTATTTTCTCTTTCCATCGTGTGAGATTTCATGATGCCAGAGATGCATATATATTTTTCTTTTTTGAGAAACATTTATGGAAAATCATCATCAAAAGTAGAAAAATGTCCTTCTCATCTGTACAGAAGAGGGAGGGTTAATGTAGGGAGGGGAGGGTAAAGAGAAGGAGAGGGAAGGGGAGTTAGGGGGGGAGAACTTATGCAACACACGTAAAATATCACTTGGTTTATCACCCCCTCCCCCCCCCTTCACCCCCTGCACCCCTCAACCCCCCCTCCCTTCTCCCTATCTCTCCCGAGCCGTTCACTGCCGATGGACCTGCACCCCGGCTGCTGCTCGTGCTACCTCGGCGAAGCATCAGGAACAACAAAGGAACACACGATATCGCAATACCACAGGGACATAATGCCAGTTTTCTATATTTGTGTCGAAGTAATGGTTCCTTTCTGTTTTCTGGAGTACACATGAGCAGCACCATTTACGTGTTGCATCGTAATGTATGTGTGCAGTATGTAGGCCTATGTATGTAGGTAGGTACATAACTATATACATGTATATATATATATATATATATATATAATATATATATATATATATATATATATATATATTGCATTTCAAAAATTTATATATATATATATATATATATATATATATATATATATATATATATATATATGTGTGTGTGTGTGTGTGTGTGTGTGTGTGTGTGTGTGTATGTGTGTGTGTGTGTGTGGTGTGTGTGTGTGTAAAGATATATATATACACACACAACACACACACACACACACACACACCACACACACACATATATATATATATATATATATATATATATATATATATATATATATATAGTTACATAGTTATATATACACTTATCATATTTTTTTCTATTTATATGTGCAAAATGTTATTTATATGTATTCATCTAAATATATACACACTGAATTCAGTCTATCTATCTACTCATATATCTATATACACATTGATGAGTGAATACACACACACACACACACACACACACACACACACACACACACACACACACACACACACACACACACATATATATATATATATATATATATATATATATATATATATATATATGCACATATATATAGGCCTATAGTATATATACTCAGGAGAGAGAGAGACTTTGACTTAGGTTATCCTCACCCTTACTTAGAGAGAGAGAGAGAGAGAGAGAGAGAGAGAGAGAGAGAGAGAGAGAGAGAGAGAGAGAGAGAGGAGAGAGAGAGAGAGAGAGAGAGAGAGAGAGAGAGAGAGAGAGCAGAGAGGCAGAGAGCAGGCAGACAGGCAGACAGAGAAAGTGAAAGAGAAAGAGACGGAGACAGAGACAGACAGATAGAGACGGACAGACAGAGAGAAACAAACAGACAGACAGAGGGAGACAGAGAGAGATTCGCCACCCGACCCAAGACCGAAATCCCGAGTGCGAGCGACGGCCGGAGAGCCTAACCCTCGAGGACACTCACCTTGCGATTGGCTCCTTCTCGACGTCGTAGTCATCCTCGACGTTTCCGCTTTGGAAGATCTCGTTGAAGTCCGGGTGGTCCTCGAGGCTGAGGAGACCCCTCAGTCCCCTCGTATCCCCTGGCGTCCCTTTGGCCATTTCGAGCAGCTCCCTCATCCTCGACCCAAGTGGTTTCTTCTCCTGGCTAACTGACGGCTCGCACTCACTCTTCAAGTCACAAAGCTTTGGCCCTTGGCTCAACTCTTTTTTCTTTCTCTTTTTTCTCTAAGGTCACTGGCGCAGGTATGCTTCTCCTCGTGATATTTGCGAAGTCACATGTGTCTGGATTTTTCTTAAATCTTAAATATATTTTTTTCTTCTCTCCAAGGAGATACTCGAAAATATTTTGTCTTCGTTGGAAAGGGGGAAGGGAGTTCTTTCAGCGTCCTCTGGCTGCTGAGGCTGTCCCCCTTTCCTTCTGCTGCTTCTACTGCTCCTGCTGGACGTTACTCACAGCTCCCAACAGCATCAACTTGCTAAAGGGGGGAGGGGGAGGAGGGGTTTTGAGGAGTGACAGCGCTTGTGCTCTCGACTCCTTCAGTGGTGCCTAAAGGCCGCCACGCCGCCTCACACTGGCACCTTTATCCTCTCCACCACTGCACCACAACACTCATCACACTCACACACACTAGCAACCACTTGGAGGTCGTGGATGCGCGCCGAGCGTCAAAGGCTCTCCGCCGTTCACTGGCTCCCGAGTCACTCTGAGCCGAAGATCTGCGCTCGCTCGCACCAGCTTTCCTCGCGGTTGCCAGCTGCGACTAATTCCTGCGCTCCTCGCTCCTTCGCGCTCTATTTTTAAAGGCGCGGGACTCCTCCTCTTTTGATTTTCTTGATCGAATGGGCGATGTATTTCGAGGAGAGGTGACTCGCCGTGAGAGAGAGAGAAAAAAAAAAGAGAGATAGGGAGAAGCGAGAGAGTTCAACCGACCGCAGCGCCGACGATAATAAGAACACTGGCGCACCGAAAATCCATGACCCTCGCAAGACAACAGTTATCTCCGAATGTAACGCCACAAGTAATGAACAAGAGCAACATTCTCCACCCGGGATGAACACTCGCGGGCGGTGGAAATGCGTGCTGAACAATACTCACAATGTCGATGCAGAGAGAGGGAGAGAGAGAGAGAGAGAAAGAGGTTTCTCAGTGAATAAGCCACCATGTAGGGCCCCGTGACGTCATCTTTCTCCTTCTCTCCTTCTCTTCGTCTTCCTCCTCCTCTTCTCTTCTTCCTCCTCCTCCCTCCTCCCCATCCTTATCTCCTCCTTCTCACTCTTCTCTCTTCTCCTCTCTCTTCTCTCTTCTCTCTCATCCTCATCCTCGTCCTCTTTCCTCCCTTCTCCTTCTCTTTCTTGCTCATCTCTCCTCTCTCCTCTCTCTCTTCTTCCCCTTCTCTTTCTCTTTTCGTCCTCCACCTCCTCACCATCATCACCATCGTCACTTTTCTTTCACCCGTATTGCACCAGCATCATCATCATTATTGTTATCGTCATCATCTTTTTTTTCTCTCCTGCCGCCGTGGCCGTCATCACCATCACCATCGCATCATTATCACCATCGCTATCATCTTCCTCTTTCCCCCTCTTCCATTATCTCTTTCTCCTCTCCTCCTCTTCATCCTTCTCCTTCTCCTCCACCACCATCTACGCCTTCGCCTTCATCTCTGCCCTCACCACCACTTCCACCACACCACCAGCCCATCCACCCCTCCTCCACCATCCAAACCATCCTCCACCTCTCCATCTCCACTCCACCACCACTCCATTTACTCTCCCCTCCCCCTCCCCCTTCCTCTCCCCCACCTTCCCTCCGTTTCCCTCCCCACCTCCCTCTTCCTCTCCTTCCCCCTTCCTCTCCCTCCTCCACCTCCCTCTCCTTCCACCACCTCCCTCCCCCTCCCTCCTCCCCTCACCTCTTTTCCTCTCCCTCCCTCCCTCCCCCCTCCCTTTTCTCTCCCCTCCCCCTCTCTTCTCTCCTCCCTCCTACACCTCCCCCTTTCTCTCCCTCCCCTCCCCCACCTCCTCTTCCTCTCTCTTTCCCCTCCCCACCTCCATTTCCTCTCCCCCACCTCCTTTCCTCTTCCGCTCCCCCTCCCCTCCCTCCGTTTCCCTCCCCCTCCCCATTCCTCTCCCCCGCCTCCCCCTCCCCTCGTTTCCCTCCACCACCTCCCTCCGCCCATCCTCCTAGATTCGCTCCCGTGAATAACTATGTTGTTCATTGTCACTGCCGTTCACTTAACCCCGTTCTTTCATTATATCTTGCGTGAATAATAATCCAGTGTGGTTGCAACCAGCCCGTGGCTTGGGAAACGAGGA
>NW_020872753.1:483366-485866 GCF_003789085.1 Penaeus vannamei | reverse complement strand
TTCTCCCTGACTCTTGCTACTCTTTCATGTTTCCAGAGTTATAGATAACATAAGAAGAGTAAGATCACATTTCGAATTTTCACGGGTTGAAATTGAAGTTGGCGGCTACGCGTTTGTTTATTTTCGTCAGTCAGCCATGGTCAATGCTTTTGTTTTTATTTTCATTTGTAATTTAACTTAAATTTAAATGTAAGTATTGCTGTAAAACTAAATATGAATAATTCTGAATTATTTAACATATACAATACTATTTATGTCACCCCCAATACACATTTATTAAGTCATTAATCTTATTGTTTGCATGAGGGAGGCGAAAATACATTTTGAAAAGGATATAACTAACAAATGCACAAATAAACCAAAGCTCTTCTTTAACTGCATAAGTAGTAAGTAGAAAAATTAGCGTCATCAAAGACAATAACATTGTTTTTACTAAAGAATAAATGTGTGAAATCCTAAATGAGAAATTTCAGTCAGTGTTTGTTCAGAACCCATATTCTGAAATGGCAAATAACTATACAGACGTAGAGTATCGATAATATCACCCTCATACAAAATAAAAAGGAAAAAAAAAAACTAAAAGGGATTAGACCAGACCAAAGCAGAGGGACAATATGAGATTTCTAACTTCTTTTTCAGGGAATGTGCCGAAGAACTATGCATTCCTTTACTGATAATATTCCAGAATTCACTGAGAAAAAGTAAGCTGCCAAAAGTTGAAAAATCTCCAACACTACATCCTTATATAGACAGTTTCGTTAACCAGTGTAGTATGTAAGCTTTTAGAAAGGATAATTAGGAAACAATGGGTTGAACTACTTGGAAAAACACGAACTGATATCAAGTAAGCAATTTGGTGTTAGGGATAGGTCTCGTTGCAAATCTCTCTTATGACAGTATTTTAAACATTACAAGAAAGAGACGGCTAGGTACTCAGACTTTAAAAGGGCTTTTGATAAGATGTTTTCCTGGAAGACTATTATGGAAATTAGAACACATAGGTGGAGTGAAAGGCAAACTCATCGGATGGATAAAAGAACTTTCTTCATGAAAGACGGATGAGCACCGTAATATGAGGGAAGCATTTTACATAGCGACAAGTAACCAACCAGCGGAGTACCTCAAGGGTCGTTCTTGGCGCCGATTGTTTACTATTTTCATCAATGACTTAGGGTCTGACATAAGAATATGTTTGCAGACGACGGGAAAAAAGATAATAGACAATGCTTCCAAAGTAACATCGATAAGTTATACATGTGGAGTTGTGCTTGGAATATAAATTCAACATCAATAAATATCACGCAGTCAGGTTTGGAGACAGTAGAAATCGTCCACATTACCAATACAAATTAGGAGACGCACTATTACACACGTCAGATGGGAAAAAAATCATAAACAGGAACTTAAGCCCAAATGATCATATAAATAAAAAGGTCCATAAGTGCTACGGCTGATTGCGAACATGAGGGTATTCGTGTATGGGGACGATTGTATGGTAAAGATCACAGCCATCATGGTCTAGAATACAGTGGTATTCCACCAGTAGTCCACGCTTAAAAAAGGATGTAGGCAAAGTGGAAATAGTTCATAAACCAGCCGCAAGATGGGCACCTATTCCAAGATTGCAACAGGAATTCCACACTATTCCAAGATATATGAGCTACGAAGATAGACTACAGAAATTAGGACTTACTATTTTAAAAGAAAGAAGGAAAAGGTATGACATGGTTATGCTGTTTATCTATCTTACTGGAAGAGTGAAGGTAGACAAAAATGACTTTATAATTTTGAACAAAAGAAGGGCGAGAGGATACAGTTAAAAGTTAAAAGAGGTGATAAAAAAGGTTAAGTTGTTTCCCAAACAGAACTGAAATCTTGAAGTCTTCCAAATATCAGTGTGTGTACCAAAAAATGTGCATCAATAAAAAAAAATGAGAATATAGCAGATGGGAACACTTGAGCTTAGCTAAGTCCCGTATTAAAACAACTAGGTAAGATCACACACAAATTTATGCATTCTTGCAGTGTGTAGGGGTTTCCTAAAATATTAAAAATGGCTCCTCAAAGATGTTGCGCTTCACCAGCCAAAGGCTTTTAATTTATTTATTTATATCAAACAGTTAAGTTAATTATAATATGTTTATCTGGCAGTTTTCCCCTGCATCCTTAATGAGGTTTACAAACGTATAGGAACATTAGACCATTGACTAATATTCGAAGCATGGGCGTTTTGTATCTTCCTTTTTGTCTTTCCCTTTCTGCAATTATTTGTTTGATCACTATCGATGTGTGTGTGTGTGTGTGTCTAAACAGATATTGGGCTATATTCTTTAGCCACAAAATCAAAACCCTGCCACCATCGCCAGGTCGTGTTCTTCGCCTTCCATGGAACGCGGTACTACCTTCGCTTGGCGGACGGGGAGGAGCTGTCTCCGATCGTCCTCATGGAGAAGAGCGTCTATGGCTCTGACTTCGGCTTGGGTGACGTCATTGTGATTAA
>NW_020872753.1:455884-475766 GCF_003789085.1 Penaeus vannamei | reverse complement strand
ACACACACACACAACACACACACAACAACACACACACAACCACACACACACACACACACACACACAACACACCACACACAAATACACACACACACACACACACACACACACACACACACACACACACACACAACACCACACACACACACACACACACACACACACACACACACACACACACACACACACACACCACAACAATATATGTCTATATATTTTTTGTGTGTGTCTACACACACACACACACACACACACAACACACAACACACACACACACACACACACACAACACACACACACACACACACACACACACACACACACACAGAAATTATATATGTCTATATATTTTTTATGTGTGTGGTGTTACACACACACACACACACACACACAGAAATATATGTTTATATTTTTATGTGTGGCGTGTGTCAACACACACACACACACACCACACACACACACACACACACACACACACACACACACAACACACACACCACACACACACACACACAACACACACACACACCACACACACACCACAACACACACATATAAATAATATATATATTATATATATATGATATATATATGTATATATATATATATATATATGTTATATATATATATATGTGTGTGTATATGTGTGTGTGTGTGTGTGTGTGTGTGTGTGTATGTGTGTGTAGAAAGATGTAGATAGCCAGTCTCTGATCTACAATCTCCATATTTCCAGGAATGACCAGTTTTTAACACTTCTGAAAACTGAAAACAGAAGGAGCTTAATGAAAATGTTGAAGGAAAGTGACAAATATGAGGAAGAAAAGCAGAAAAAAAACTTAGTGAGAGAACTCTTACACCTCTACAATATGAAGAAGGACAGGAAAAGGAGAGAACAAAATATCAAGAGAAGAAATCAACAGCAAAAGTCGAGAGAAAATGTAAGGATAAAGATACAGAAGGAACAAGAGAGCAGAAGAGAACTGGAAGAAAGACTGCAGCAGAGAGAACTGAGTATGATGAAGAAAATGAATGTGGAAGTAGTGAGTTATACTGCCAGCTGCTTTATAGCATATATTGATATACTGAATAATCTTATATTATTACTTTATATTGTATTATATTGTTATATTTTATGTCAGTGTTATATAATAATATATGACTTTAAGATTTTGCTGCTGAAGGATAACTCAGATGTGAAATATTGACATTTTATCAAGTAGAAACAAGTTTTGGTATTACGCTTTATCAAAATTTTGTTTTGAAATTGAAAATGAACAAAAAAAAAAAAATGTGCAAAGAATCAAAAAATAGATTTCAATTTAGATACCATATATCAACAGTAATGGAAACTCTTACCAAGTTCAGTGTTTTGCAGAAATCAAAGACGAAAAAAAAACCTACGAGTCAAGAAATTTTCCTGGAAACTTGTGAGAATGGAAGAAGGTAAAATCATATCATCACATTTTTGGAATTACAAATCTTTGTATTATCACTGTATTTCTCATTATTTCTTTCTCATTTTTTCCTATACATTTTCATTGGGATTTGACTGATTTTCCACACAAGGAACACACAGATTTTACAGTTACTAAAAATAACTAAGAAAAAGTCAGAGAAAATCATAATTCCTGGCATCAAAATGGAATAATGCAATAACACACTTTATATATATATGGGCATTCAACACCCTCAGCTTCCTGATTAATTTTTTGGTGAGGCAAAGGTGTACTTGAGTGGTTGGTGATGAGTGGCTGAGTGCAATGTGTCTGGAAAATTAATTATCATCATTAATTACTATGTTATCAGTTAATTGTCATTGCCAACTTTCCAACCTGTCATCAAAGATCACCAATCTATCAAATACATCTTTGCTCTGATAAAAAAAAGAAATAGAGCATTGGTAACAGTCAGAGAGACCAATATCAATGCATTTTTATTCTTTTGTTTTCCTTCATGTGATTCACTCTAGTCTTAAGAGACCAAAAATTATTAAATTGATACAGATGATAATAATGATAATAAAAAAATCTGACATCTTTCATCAGATTTATCCTTTTAATATTCATTATCTGTTTCTCATAGCTGCATGAAAATTCTCTTTCAGATTCTTTGAGGAGCATCACTATCGTCAAGCTGTCATGGCTTTTGAGAAGAGTATGGAGGAACATCTCAGAAAACAAAAAGGTGACCTGAAGGTACAGTAATATATGATTAGATTGTAATGTACCTAATATACAGTAATTCTTATTTAAAAAGTCCATCTAGATATATAGTTTTTAATTTCTTCGAACACTGTAATATTCAGATTTAAAACGTTATCGCTATATTTTTTGAAGACTACAAAACTGTATCATTTCTCCAGGAAATCCACTTTGCAGCAGCCTTGTGTGAGATACAATCTGGACGAGGCTACATTACTGATGGTATGGATATTCTGAAGGTTTTGGCGTGTGACCCGGAATTTGCACCAGCTGCCAACTATTGGCTTGCAGTTAGTCACGAGAAAATTTGTATGTAAGTAATGTTTGTCAGTGTTATTATCATTTTTACGGTCTTTGGTCTTTTTGTTCTTTTTATCTACGTGCAATTGTTTTATTTTTTCATTGCTGTTCTAATCATATTCATTAATTATTTTTATGTTCATAACATTCAGTTAAAAAAAAAAATAGAAAGTCAAAATATTTGTTAATGAATTTTGCATATATATATATATATATAATCCCCCCCCCCCTTAAATAATAAGAAGAAAACTTGTAAAGACAGACACACTGCTCCTTAGTCTCACCTCTCTCTCATTCTTTTTAGGTTTAAAAGGGCAGGGACATATGCAGAGTCTTGTCTTAACCAACTAAAAGAAAATGGAGACTATAAAGGAAATATGTGGCCTGGTACTTCCGAGATCATTCCTGAAACTACCCCTGCATATTTGGCAGTATGTACAATACTTTTTTTATTACATCATAACTACATTCCTCATTATAATTAAAGTCCTTCCAAGTTCTGTTACTGGTATTGTATATGATCTGATATCTAATGAATCTATTTCAAACAGAAAGGCTCCAAGGAAGTGCGTGAGCGGGTGACATCATCAGTTCCAGCACCTAAGGCAAAGTGCCATCTGAGTAATTGCTGTTCCGTTCAAGGTCATGATTTTGCCAAGCAGGAAATTTATTTACAGTAAGTGGTTGTAGTTCTTATCACCATTGTGTTTCATGCACAGTTGATGCTCTCACTACAAACTTATCTCATAACTATTCAGTTTCAGAATAATTTTTATCATTGTTTCTTGAAGAAATAGTTTCCCTTTTCAGACATATTATTCCAAATTTTTACTTCTGTTCCTGATTCAGTTTACATTACTTGCAGAGACCTTGAGTTCAAAGGTTACATAAATGTGACATGTGAGGAGGACTGTATCATCAGTTTCCATCATGTGTGCTGGAAATCCTTGAAGGAACAAGATAAAAATGCCAAGAAAAAAGATAAGGTGAGGTCTAGTTACCAATATATTGCTATTTTTTCAGAGTATGGATCTGACATTTTCCAAGTAATAAAGACATAATGATTAAGTGTATGCTACCCATATGAATTATATTCATGCTGACAAATCTGGAGAAGGTATGAATGAGAATGAATATGTTCATAATATAAGAGATGTATTTGACTGGCTCCAAATATATCTTCATCAGAAATACATGTATTTCTTCTTACAATTATTTAACAGAAATACAGGTATTTCTAACAAAGATGTATTTGAAACTGGTCAAATACATCTCTTTTATAGTGAAGATATTCAATCTCATTCATACCTTTTCTACAAATGCTATCAATATATTTATTATTTAGATTAATAAGGTGTATAAATATATATTTCCAGGATTTCCTTGGTACAGAATGCCTAACTCCAGATTGTTCAGGCCTGATACATAGCATAACTATTTATGACAGTAACAATGAAATCAAATTGGAACTAGTTAAAGATAAAAAAAGAAATGACAGTACTGTAAAGGAAAAGAAGAAAAAGGAAGTATATAATGCCCTGTTATTTCAGTATGTACTCTTACTGATAATATTCCTATTTTTTCATGAATCATAATTCATTAAATATTAAACTTTTTCCCATTCTTGGAATAAAATTAAGCCTAAAGAAGAGTATGGCTATAAATTAACTGTTCTGGGAACCATTCCTCTTAAACAGGGAAAAGAAGAAGGAGAAACCAACAGTAACCAAACCAGAAACACGTGAAAAGAAGAAAGAGAGGCAAGGAGGCGCCAGCAAAGAAGCTTCTGGATTAGAACAGGTACTTTGGAGTCTTGGTAACTTGAATGTTAGAATGTATCTTTGAAACTTATTTTTTGGGTGGGGGCAACTGAATCACCAGTAATTTGGTCTGGCTATTAAGAATGTTCCCTTCTCTTGAGCACTTGAACAATCATTATTCACTGTTCAGTTATTTCTCTTCTGACTTGCTAATTTGTCCACATAATTTGATGTGATTACTACATGTAATATTTCCTATCAAATATGCTCATTGCTGAAAATTTAGAATGAGAATTAATATCTTTACAGTTCAAGAAATGTATTCGACCAGTTTCGATTATATCCTTGTCAGTAGAAAAAGATATAATTGAAACTGGTTAAAGACGTCCCTTGCTCTGTGGAGATATTCACTCTTATTCATACCTTTATCAAATTATTTAATGTAACGAAATACCTCAAATTACTCTGCTTGAGACAAAACAGATTCAGTAAGTTCTTTTTTTTTTCTAGACACTACAACTGAATGACACAGATACTGCACAAGAAATGGAGTAAGTATGTCTCATAGTTATTTAGATGTGACTGAGGATGTTATTCAATTACAATTATTTTATTTTTCGATTTACCTAATTCCTGGATATCTGTCTGCTCTTACTATGAATTAGAAAAAGTTCCCATAATGTAATTGAACACTATTTAGTCACTCTAATTGCTGCTTTGTAATTATATAATAATATTTAATGTATTCATGTAGGGAAATACAGATGGAGTAGTTAAATAGGGATCAATTAATCAAAATTTTATATCACCTGTAATAAATATGGTTAGTATATTTACATATCTTTTTTCTCATAGCAAATAAAATTGGTAGGCCTATTGTACTAAAAAAATACTAGTTCATTTTAGATTTTGAAAAATTAGCAAACTATTATAGCAATTCATGTCAGTTATAGATTAACAGCAAACATCAGGATGAAATTCTAACAAAAGCTATTCTGCTCTGCACACATTAACAATTTTGAAAATTCTTAAAAATTAAAAAATCATAGAGAAATTTCTATTAAAAGCCAATCATGTGCTTAGGTCAACTGTTCCTGAAGCTCCTGCTCTGCCAATTGATCCTGAAAGTCTGGAATGGACAAACGTTACTGTGCTCAAGCCATCTGCTGAAGAAGAACAGACAGACAAGCCAAAATCCATAAAGAAAAAGAAGAAAAAGAAGAAAAAGAAAGCCACACCTCAAGCTGATCTTTTAGGAGATCCACTAGATGCATCTGAAAATGTTGAGTAAGTTCATTTCCTCCTCATTCACTTTCCATTTGTGAAGAGTTACTGTACTAATGTGCTGGGATAGTTCACCTTCCTGGAGATCCAGTACCATGAGGAAAGATATTGTATTTGTTTGACATTATCAGATCAGCTTATATTAATGAACTTTTGATAGTAAGTGGGCAGTTAAGGAGTGGGGTCTGAATGACATCTATTGCATTTTTTATTTAAAGATTATTTATGTATATATATATAAAAAAAAAATATATATATATATATATGTAATAAAATAACCTGATATGCACAGCTTTTTAAAAGTTATAGTGACATATTACAAAAATGCCTCAATACTTCCCTAGGAATGAATATGTAGCACGTCTAAAATTACTGAAGCAGGAGAAAGAAGAGAAAATGATGTCCAATGCAGAACTAAGGAAATTGAAGAGGGCAAGAGCTCTACAAGAAAGGAAGGACTCAAGAAATGATGCCTCGGATAATGTGGGGGAACTGCTCTCTGAATGTCAACCTGTCCAACCGGTATGTTAGATACATTGGTCTGATACTTTAATTTATTTTATCATGTCTTCTTTTTGTGATTAAAAAAACTTTCTAAAAGATTTTCTTTCTTTCTTTCTCTGATTTTTCACCTCCTATATAGTTCATTTTTTTGGCATTTACAGATTGACCCAAACAACCCATTCTTCATACCAAAAGATCTTAGAAAAGATAATGTGAAATTTGAGCAGTTCTTAAAGGGAGAAAAATTTGGTGGAAAAACTTTGAAGGACCCGCTGCTGAAGCCAGTTGTTCCTTGGTAAGTAAGGATATGCATAGGTCAGAAATATTTGTAAGAAATAAATCTCTAAGCCAGAAAAAGGAAAGGGAAGATTAGGGAGAAAGAGAGAGAGACTTGGATAAAGAAGTGGAAAATCAGAGAAAGGGGATTAAGAGGAGGTAGATAAAGAAATGGTAAGTCAGAGAAAGGGGGTTAGGGGGAGGTAGATAAAGAAGTGGAAAGTCAGAGAAAGGGGGTTAGGAGGAGGTAGAGAAAGGATGGGGAGGAGGGGGAGAAGGGGAAGAAGGAGGAGGAGGAAGAGGAATAGGAAAAGGGAGGGAGAGAAGGAGCCAGAGACGGAAAAAAAAGAATGAGGGAGGGAGAGAAATGTTTGGTATCCTTATTTTTGCTTGTAGCTGATAGGATCTTTTTGTTTCTAGGTCTTTTGTAGTGCAAGGCTTATATTGATTTAGACAGTAATTTTAGTAAGAAGTGTAACAAACTCACTCTTAATTGTTTTTCATGAAGGGAAAGCACAAGTTTTGAGTAGTACAACTGTGTTATAACTTGAAATATTATTTCAACATTCCCTTGACTTTTGAAAATATAAATAAACTATATTTGAATTATAAAGGCAGAAAATAGAAGATGCACTGACATGTCACATGCTTCTAACATTACTTTCAGAATGCACGCATGGAATACTTTCCCCGATACAATGTATATATCAGATCTCAGGAATGTGTACTAATTCTTAATATTCTTTTTCCAGTTATGATGGTGACATTAATATTAATATTCAAAGTGGGCTTCAAGAGGCAGGTCGAAAAAACAGAACGGAATCCACCAGTTCTTCTGACAGTTTTGAAGATCCAGTCACAGAAATTGAGAGTGGAGCATGTGCTGATCCAAGAGCAGAAGTTCTTGATCTACTAGGCTCTGATGTTGATGTTGATGTTACTTGTTCAATTTGTCTAGAACCATATGATGATTTTGTCTCAGAGACCCTTGACTGTGGACACAGATTCCACCACAAATGCATAAGATATTGGCTAAAACAACAGTCAAATTGCCCAAACTGTCGGAAATTTGCACTAACAGAGGAAGACTATCCATCATTATTAGATGCGAGAAAATGGTTATCACTATGATTTTTTCGCAAGCTTTAACTATTAACAGACCTTTAAGTCTTTTTAATGTTTCCAAACAATGTTTATAATGTTCTCAAGTACAAGGTCTGAATGAAAAGTATCAAACCTTTAGCTATAAAGTGCTGGAACCTTCCCCCCTCCCCCTCAAAATAGACACCCTGGCTCTATGCATAAGTAGTCAATCAGTCTTCCGATTTCTGGACACATGCAACGGGTTTTTATTACTTACTTTATGTTTCCCTTGATCTTCAAAAACATTCCAAATGGTAAAACTGTTTAACACATTGGCAATGGATATGTGCACTGTCTACTGTTTCTTTTTATAAATTTTGTTTACAAAGATAGCTCTACAAGAACTTAGTCAGGAAGCATTTGTTTCCATGGTGACTAAGGTCTTCTAGATTCACTTATAGAAAAAATAGAATTACAAATAAAATAAAATCATAGTGGTCTGAGTATATAAGAACATACCCTCCTAGCATCTGTTGGTTCACATGGAGTACTATTAAGAGTTGTAGACTGTGCCAAACTCCTGCCTTGTACTCTACAACACCTCTGCCCATAACAGATTAAAATAAATGTAATGGGGAAGGCAAAGACATCCCCACAAAAATGACTTTGAGAAGTATTTTCATCAGTGATATACATCATGGGCTTTTTGTGTATGGAGCCAGGGAATGAAAGTTTCTTCAGAGGAACAAACTGTACAGATTTTATTTAATATGCAAATATGTGGGTCTATTTTTAAGGTAATAATATGTTAAAAATACTTTTAAATAAATGCTTAGATAGTTGGTTGGAATTAAATACTTTATATGCATTAATCAATATTCATTGAAATGCTGTATTACAAAAATATAAATTCAACCACAATAAATGCAAACAAATGCATGGCTTGTAAGTCTTTGGCATCAAATAATATATGGAAAAGAAATGGCTATATATATATATGTTTGTATATATATATATATATATATATATATATATATATATATATTATATGTTTGTATATCTTTTTTTTTTTTCAATAAATGGCATCAAATAATATATGGAAAAGAAATGGCTATATATATATATGTTTGTATAAAAAAATAATAATAATAACAAATGTGCAACAAATAAATTTCTTTTACTATCATTGTGACAATTGTACTTAAAAATTTCACAACTACTTCAACAAACATACCTAAATATTATCATATCAAAATTTGTGCTTTTTGTGACATTGATTCTCATTAACAGAAACTGGAACTTGAACCATAATAAAATTATAACATCACAATCATATGTGCAAACCCTGACAATATCACATTCATTATAGTCATCAATTGCTTTAGATACAATTTCTATTTACTAAAGCAAGTACAAATCTTATCACGAGTCATTCAACCTTAATTCATCATTAAATATAATTTTCTTGATCACGCTATGAAGCTCAAACCTCTTTCCCGAGCAAATGCCAGCCCAGTCATCACAGTTCAGGTTCCACGTCATTACTCCAGCAAAATGGCTGTCTTTTGCCCACTTTACCTAAAGAATGAAAAGATAAAATGAAAAAGGGGAAAAGGGCATTACTGATACAATTAGGTCTTTCCCTCGGATAATCAGTATTTTTCTTGGCTTGGAAAATTTTCATGGTTTTATTTCAGCTTACTTGTTTCCATTTCCAAACAAAGGGTAAGATAGGGGGGTGGGGTCACCTTCTAACAATATGATTTTCTGAAAAGTTTTGTGCCATCAAAAAAATTAACTTCCCAACTTGTACCTCACAGATACATACATTATATATCTTTCACATAAATATATCACAACTATGAAAATGACAACAGCCACAATAAGAAATGAAAATAAATGTAATATTTCAAATTCTTCACAAGTTCCTCCTTAAGCAAATTATAAACCAAAATGATTTATTATTTCTCAAAAGAACTTGTGAAGAGTTCAAAATGGTCCACTGATTTTCAATTCTTATTGTGGCGGTTTTCATTTTCGTTTTTGTGTACACAATACTGTGTTTGTGCTTGTATTCATATCACTACTACTATTACTACTAATAATAAGAAGAATGGTGATATTGATAATATTAATTATTATTATTTAGTTGTTACAGTGTGATGCAGTCTATTTCATTTTGCTTCTAAATTCCCCATTGTGTGCAAGGAGTGGCTGGGGTTACCATTCACTGGTGGTGTGGGAACTAAACAGAGGTCAGTGAGATTGCTAGATGAGAACACTACCACTGCATCACACAGCATTATTATTATCCTTATCATCATCATCATCATCATCATCATCATCATCATCATCATCATCATCATCATCATCATCATCATCAGTATTGTTATTATTATTATTATTATTATTATTATCATCATTATCATTATCATTATTATTATTGTTATTATTATCATCATCATAATAATTATTGTTATTATTATCATCATCATAATTATTATGATTATTACCATTATCATTCATATATAATATAATAATAATAATAATAATAATAATAATAATAATAATAATAATAATAATGATAATAAATAATAACAAAAATAACAACAGCGTAAACGACGATAATGATAATGATAATAATGATAATAATAATAATAATAATAATAATAATAATAATAATAATAATAATAATAATAATAATAATAATAATAATAATAGCAATAACAATTCTTAAAAATTATTATAATAGTAACAATTCTAAAAAATTATTATAATAATAACAATTCTAAATTTTTTTTTATAATAATAACAAAGATAATCATAATTAAAATAACTAAACACTAACATACCAGTATCAAATTCACATCAAAACATTATCAACTGTCCATATTCCTACCTTTTCCTGGACACTCTGAGGATCTTCATAAGAAACCCAGTCCCTTTCCCTCGCTGCATAAGGGACCTTGCATACTTCATCAAAATGTCTTTCTGCTCCTTCCTTATAGAATATGCAAGCTTCAGGGTACGACACAACGCCAGAAAGCATGCCCCTTCCAACTGCTGGTGATCCGGTTTTGTTCCATGCTGCATTCAGCAATCTATGAGTAGAATGGATATAAATGTAGACTACAAATAATATGTGTTATGAGGAGCACTGTAAATAAAAGATCAGTAAAGGCTTTCAGATCTTCACTTCATGGATCATCTCTGAAAAATACACATCTTTAAAAATTACTGTAACAATAGGCAGTGTTTCTGGTTATAAAACAATCTACTATCATTTCAACAAAAGATACTATCATCTATATTCCACTCAAAGAACCATGTCACATATGAAAACAGGTCCCTTACTTCCATGTGCGACCATAAGTAGGAATTCCAATAACCAGTTTTTCCTTTGGCATCCCTTTCTTCACCCAATACTCTGCAGACCACTGGATATTCATAGTTGCAAAGTAAAATTTGTCACTTCTACCTTTAAAGAGTGGGGCATTATAGCCCGTAAATGGCAGATAAGGCCAGAAGATGTGGTAATCATAACCCATCATTGACACAAAATCAACATATCTGGAAAGTATAGAAGAAATATCAAAACATTCCATATAAATTCTGCGAGGCTATGAATATCTAACATGAAAGACAACAATAATAAAATAATAATTCTTCCTTATCTAGAATAAAAGCATTTTTTTTTTTTTACTTGAAACTTAGCATATCAATCCCATATGCTTAAGTCCTTTGAAATATTTTGTGGCTTCATATTCACAGTGACATTTCAAAAGTCACCAAAGCCATCAAATTAATTTACAAAACAGGGAACAATGTTTGATGAAAAAGGAAAAAATATGTGTACTTGCCTGGATAACTCAGGGATTTCATATGACCTGTCTATGATTGACTTTGGAGCTGCTACAGCAATTGTGAGCAAGAGGGGTTTGTGTACTGCTGACTGTAAGATGAGGAAAAAACAATCAAACATTAGAGCCTGAAATTCACATCTAATATATAGAACTATTAAGGACGTAAAGATGGACCTAAGTTTAACTAGCTGAATAACTAAATTAGCCTCGTGACACCAAGCTTTGTAAATACTATCCTCTGCATTTAGCTAAGGCACATCTGGGAACATTTGCTCTACAGATAAAGGGAACAGCAGTGTATTCTTTGATACTTCATGAATAGAGCTCAACAAGCACATCAAACTTAAGATGGGGGTTTGCTAAAAGTGAAAAGATATGATGTGCAAAATCCAATGTTTGTTGACCACACATCCATAGACATGGCAGAGTTAGAGGGTTAAAGAGTGTTTTATCAAATAACAATTCCACAAAAAATATATCTATCTGAATTAACCAATTTTTTCCTGAGCATACTAAAACCCATGTATACCTTAAATTCCTGGTAAAGATGCTGAACAAGTCTTGTGAACCATATCTTCTCCTGCCTGTTTCTCACAAATACAGGCCATGCAGGAAACTCCCAGTCAAGGTCTAAGCCATCAAAGCCAAAGGTTGTGAGGAATTTTCGAGAATGTGAGGCAAACCTGTATATGTGAAAGAACCACATTTAAGAATTAAATTCCCATTCTCCTCACTTTGCTGTGTTCTCACTGAAACAAGAAAGAATTTGTATTAACTGATATGCAAAATCAGACTTTTTATTTGAGCCCTTATCTTCTTGAAGATTTATGTCACTACTTTCATAACTATCATTAAAAATTGAACAATCATAACTTCTGATTTAGAATCCCTAACAACAATATAAGTATCTAATTATTTTCTGTTAACAAACTTAAAGCAATTTCTCATATGCACATACAAATACTCATAAACACACACACACAAGAATCTAGCCAGTAAAAATTGATACAATGCTAATATCAAATTAAAGAGAGAAAAACAGTAACAAGGCTAGTATTACTTACTCAATAACCGCTTGAGGATCACGAACAAGGTTTGGGAATCCTCCGTCTGTTGAGCCACCACCCACGGACAAAAGAACCTTTAGCTCAGGATTCTGCTTCTTCAAGGCAATTACTTCCTTGTACACCTGAAGGAGAGCTTTTGTTCAGTATGCCATAGATAGAAAAAGTCAGTTTGCATATGTATTTGAGAAAACTGACAGATCAAGACCAAGGAATTATCTATACTAACAGGAGGTGTATCATCAATCATCAATATAAAATAGATTGCCATACCACATTCTTAGGAAATTATCAAAACAAATATCATTTTAACAACAAATATCTGTGTTTACCTCAATATCACCATCATTGGATGGAACAATTACATTGTTTCTGATTCTAGCAAAGGCCACAAGAATATGAGTACAAATAAAGGGATCAATGTCATCCACAGATAAGGCTTTCACTGTAATATCACCACTCCCTTTATTGGGAATAGCATAATAGCAGACCCGATGCATCTTGGGTTTAGCTGAAAGAATGAGGAATCAATTAGTTTTTCAAAATGTAACTTCATTAAACATGCATATATTTTTTACCATTCTTTGAAAATACAGCTCATAAAATAAGGCCATTACACAAATACTTTTTACAATTATCTTTCAAAAGAATTAAATCACATTAGCTCTCTCCTCTATGTTACAGATGCATATCAATACTTTTCATTGGTTCAAAAGGTTGTTAGTAAATTCAGAAGAAAAAAACTAGAAATACTGACTAGTGCAGGCAAGATATTGTCTTTGGCATGTAAATAATATTTGTTTTTTGTCTTTAGAAAAATTACATGCACAGCATTTAAAGATAAAAATAAAATACAAAGAAAACTACACAATGCTATTTTGTTTTTGTTCTTGCTATCTTTTTGTTACCTTTGCTATCCAGACAAAGGCATGCTTAAGGGTCTGAATGCTGTTGTTTTATATTTCATGATATTTTCACTCCCAATTTACAGCTTTTGCCTAATATATACCATAAGCTTTGGCTTAAATATCATTTACAAAGTTCTTTAAAATATATTAAACTAACTTATGGCAATTCAGCTACAAAATAAGTCCCACTGAAACAGTGTCTCACAACAATGCCTCATAAGAACCACTACAACAGCTAGGATAATCACTCATCGATATGGACCTCAAAGGTGAGAGCATGGTGGCAGCAACAGCTGTTTGTCCCAGGTTGGAAAACGCAAATGCTCGCAGTGACCCTGATCTTCAATAATTCTACATTTCAGCTATAATACTTTTTGCTCACACCCAATTTTCTTTCTCACAGATATCTGAATGCCATCATAACTAACACAACAAAACAAACAAAGTCCATCCATATTCATAAACAAACTTGAATAACAATCACTTAATTAACAAGTTACTTCAGAACAGCTACAGCAGGTTGCTCACACCATGAATACCCTTTGCTTGCAGCCCATACATTGTCGCTAATCGCTGTGATGTGTCTGCGAAAAACAACATATTATCCAACATCATGTCTTGTCTAAAAAATTCTTTAGCCTTGGAGTTTGAACTTTTTATCCCAAAAATTACCTGTCTGGCATTCCTGAACTGACACCTATCTTCAACAGTTATATCTAACAATCTTGATAAAAGTATTGTAATTCATCAGTGTGCAAGACATATCTGATGAATAAGCTGAAATCAAATTAATAAATAAAAGCCATAGACACAGTGGTGCACAGTTATCTTGGATGTTACAGCCCAGGTTGGAAAACATGCAAATGCTCGCAGTGACACCAATCTTGAGTTACAGGTATGATCAGTTTTGCTCATACTCACTTTTCTTTATTTGAATTCCAAAATAACTAACAAACAAAACAAGACAAAGAATATCCATCTTAAACACAAACATGGACTTAAAGTGTTTTAAGCAGGGAAAGTTCTTGCCTAAAATCTCAAGACTTTGTCTTGCAAACTCAAGAATTTTGCTTGCTTTCTCAAGTGACCTTTGTAGATGGCTAGACTTGCGCTTGCTAAGTCGAGCAGTGAACCGTCACCATGGCAACAGCGTCATTCGCATACCATACTGGCCATAATCCTTCAAATGTAGAATTTATCTACTATTCTATAAAACAGAGAATGTTTAAAGTGAAAAAGTCCAAGAAATTCTAGCAATATTCTTCTGTTGATACTGTATTTGGTGACTGTTATATTTAACTTCATTAAATTGTATATATGGGACTGGGTAGGCCTATATTTGAAGTCAGTGATGTTCATTTATTTTGATAGCACATCAGAGTGTAAGGGTTGCCCATTAGAAGTGTGTCACTGTTTTAGAGGGACTTTATATGAACATAGGAGAAAATATTGAGCTTTGTTAAGATGTTAGGGTATCTATTTACTTCTCTGCTATCTTGATGCAGTGCTAGCTTATCATTTTTGAAATATGTGCTCAAACTGTTACCAACCATCAATGAAATAAACTCCACCCTCAACTTATGCACAAGTTATCTCTCTCCGAGATTGTTGGTGGGAATAATTGTCTATTACTTTTAAAACCCAAGTATGTATATGTTGTGTAGTATTTTGACATTTCTATGTCCTATAATGACTGTTATGATTTGTACTTTATATAAAGATACTTCCATATGTCTGGCATCACTGAACAAGGCTTGCTTGCCTTGGAAAGCGTTCTAAGCAGGGAACAGTACAGTTCTTGGCCTCTCTGCAAGAATTCTTGCCCAAGCGCTCCCCTAATTAAAATGCTTTTAATTATTATCATTGTCATTAAAGGTGAAATACTAATAATGTTGCTCACACCTTAAATGTCCTTTGCTCGCACCAATAATGTCTTTTGCTCATTGTGTTTGCTCAGTATGGCGTGTCCGTGAAAAACAACATTTTCCAAACCAGGTTACAACATGGTAATTTTCTATATTACGTCCGCATAACCGATGTCGACGATTTTGGTATCATTGGATTCCTCTCACTCTATACAATGCAAATATGTAGGTTTTATTGCACGGAAACCCCCCGTTAGCGACAAACTTGGCCCCGATAGCGGGGCAACAATGTCGGAGCGGCAGACGTAAATATAAAGTTACCTAATAATATAACCTCACAGTGAAAATAATCATGGTTATGTCTTTCCATTGCAGGGGGCTGTGCCCCCTGCGCCCCACCTAGGGGGGCTACCGCCCCCCAACCCCGCCAAGGAAACAAAACCTCCACCATGTAAGGAGCGCACACGAACTAGTGCATTAAAAAAGGCGCAAAACCTGCCGACCCGAGGAGGGCGGGTCACCGCCGCTCTTCTGTTTCATGGTATACCTTGTTCATCCTGATTATACTACAATCGTCTCTGTATACAATTCTATGTCAAGGTTAGTATGCTGATTCAGTGGGAATGTTACAAGGTAAATGTAATACGTCCGCCGCTCCGAGATCGCCGATAACTGTGTAATGCTGTGGAGGTTTTGTTTCCTAGGCGGGGGTTGGGGGGCGCATCCCCCAGGGGGGTCGCAGGGGGCACAGCCCCCTGCAATGGAGAGTTATGTGAATAACCATGGTTATTTTCAATGTGCGTTATATTATTAGTGCTATTTAACCCCATTTTCCCTGGAACCTTCCATGCCCTCCCCTGCTGTCGGGGCCAATTTGTCGGTAACGGGGGGTTTCCGCGCAATAAAAACTATATATTTGCAATGTGGACAGTGAGAGGAATCCAACGATACCAAAATCGTCGATATCAGTTATGCAGATGTAATATAGAAAATTACCAACAACATAGTGTTTGCTCAGTATGGCGTGTCCGTGAAAAACAACATTTTCCAAACCAGGTTACAACGGTGGTGGTCATCAAAAAAACATCTTGTGATGAAATTACTCCAGAATATCCTCTTGGGTTTAATTTTGCAGCTGAATTGTTGCACTTACATGTAGTAGGATTGATAAACCCTGTAAAAACAAAAACAAACAAACAAAAACAGTATAAGTCAGCATGTTATATCTTGAGTGAATATCTCCAAATACCTAGTTACTTACTGATACCACAGGTAAATGTTTACGATACGACCGCATCCGGCTGCATCCCCGACTCCCGTCAACAATGTTGGGGGATCCCGAGGGAAATCGGAGGTTTGGGGGTGATTTCGTTCATACCACGCATTTTAATTTAAAAAGACAAAACAATGTGGGAAACTGAAAATCCGAACCAAAATTAGTATTACAGATGACAAAAGGAAAATGTAAAATCCCGACAGAAGATTCGGCCTCGGATGATTCGACACGGTGTTGCGCGAACGAACGAGCAAGTGAACCGCATCTTCAACGCACGAACGATACTAGTAGGATCGCCGTATAAACCAAAAAATCCCGGGGGCTACGCCCCAGGACCCCTTCCCGACTACCGTATTTCCCTATCAGGGGCTTCGCCCTTGGACCCCTCCCGATTGTCTAACTCCCCTACCGGTGCCTTGAGATCGCCACTGACTACATTTAGAAATACAAAATGAGTTTACCTTAAAGTTGAGGGGACGGTGGTTGGGAAGTGACGAACCGCTGACGAAATTCTACAACTGGAACACGGTTACTGTATTTCACTGAGTTTAGTGTTATCCCCGATATTGTAACGATTTCAGTGAGAGATCGATTTCACCGCAAGGTTGGAAAAAATCGGAAACACAATTAGCACTGTCAACAACCTTCACCTGTGGAACAAACAACAAACTGTGACAACAGAACTGTCAAATTTGCCGGGAGAGGGCAGCAATGCGCAAGAATGTATGCACCGGGTATTTCTAATGAAACTATGAAACCTATATGGTAAAATTGATCAAATCATGTATGTAAGGAATAAAATGTGATAAATGCGTTCTTCATTAAAATTTCATATGAATTAGAATACAATAATACATTTGACTACAGTGGATGTATAAGAAATTTGCCGTGACGTCAGGAGCTACATGCGTCAAAACAGTTAATGTTGGGTTCCCGCGTAGCGAAGTGGTTCGACCTATGCGAGGAGAGAGCTGGACCGTCGCTGGAGGAGCATGGGGACTTGGTTTCCGCGCGGCATTCTGTGCGCCACATACTCGTCGTTTAACTCGAATAGGTTTATTTCTGCATATTAATTTTAATAGCAATGCATGTAGGGAATACTTTTAGTTCCACACAACCTTCGTTTAGAAGGAAAATTTTTACATTTGTTGGACGTAATGAACGAAAATAAGAAACTTTTCTTCTATGGTCTTACCTCCGCAACTTGATAACAAAGTTATGAAGTATGTGAGAGTGAAACTCGAATACCTCAAAAGTCAATATTTTAAAAATCGCCACTCGACATCAGTAATTGTAAACAAATAAGTGCGCAAATGATCGTTATTTCCTAATCGACAGCCAGCAGGGGTAAATGTGTCGCGCGGGATTTTTAAGTTAAAAGGTAATGCCACATGTGCGGGACACTTTTGTTTCTCATATGCACGATCGCAGCGATGGAATTCCTTTTGAACACCATGTGCGCAACAGGTAATTTTCACTACTGTCCATATGAGCAAAGTTCCGCCATTTGGTGAAAATCAAAGTCTGTGAAGTAATCTTCCGGTACTTGTGATCATATATTTACATTATTTTTCTTAACGAGCAGTTAACATAGTGCATTTTATGGGGAAGTTTAAGCATCGACCAATAACCGTAACAGAGACTAGTCTTAATACAGAAAATGGAAGCCACAGTAAACAATTGACCGGATACTTAAATGTTCGTGATAGCTGTCAGGTAGGTTGTTAAATTAACACTGCGTGCTGAATATTTTCTGGTATTTGTGGGGGAGGGGGAGGGGGAGGAGGGAGGAGAGGGAGGGAGGAGAGAGAGAGAGGAGAGAGAGGAGAGAGGAGAGAGGAGAGAGGAGAGAGGAGAGAGAGAGAGAGAGAGAGAGAGAGAGAATAACGAATTACGTGAATAACGCGCGCTGATACCTCTGGATACACCGGTCAGAGATGTTGAAATGGCCGAAAATGATGACATGTGTAGACCAGAACCCGTATATACATTTTAATAAATAAACCTTAACTGTAATGCGTCACCCATCATTGTCGTTAAGATATCCCTGACAGAGTGAAAAACTCATTTTACAGTCTTGACACAGGCCTGCACAGCACAGTCACTCCACAATGTACATAGTTTCTTTAATGAAAAGTACTTGGACCCTTTGTAACCCTCCCCCCCCCTCCAGCGTCGGTTTTGTGCAAAAGCTACAAGTGTCGAGACATTACTTTTTCGACACTAAATTCCACATGTTACTTCGCGGGTAAGTGTATAGCGAAAAATCAGTGTAAACATGGAGAAGTGTGAGGGGTGTAGTTGGAACTACTTAGCCTTTATCATGGAATTCCATAAGGAGGACGAAAAACCTTTGTTATTTTAAAGAATGCACTATGTACTACCATCTGTAGCAGAGTGCCCGCACTGTCATTCACCGTGCAGATATCGCGAGAGCCAACACTTCTGGTATTGCGGCCGCTGGGAAAAAATCGCTTAAATGAAGCGTCGCAGGCGATTACGCCGGCACCTTCCTTCAAGGGACCCATTTACCTCCATCCAAAATTGTGAATTTCGTAAATCACTGGCTTCAAACATTTTGGAATCACAAAATTCTTATTACATGTTTAAATATATCAAGTGCTACGAGTGTGGACTGGAGAAGCTTCTGCTCCGAGGTAACAGAAAATTGGCTTGAAAATCAGAAGCCAATAGGAGGTGCCGGCGTAATAGTAGAAATTGACGGGACACACATAGTACGGCGTAAATACAATCGCGGGAGGCTGTTGAACCAAGTGTGTTCGGGGAAATGGAAAGAGCGACAAAACGTCATTTTACTGTGCCCCTCGACAACGAAGACAGGAGTGCGGAAACGCATATTCCCTTCATTGAAAAAATCGTAATTAAAGGCAGTATGCAGCCTACCGCACATTAAAAGAACATGGATATGTACACAAAATAATAAATCATTTAGAACACTTTGTTGATCCACAAGACGCGTCCGTGCACACTCAGAAAATTGAGCGCCTCTGGAGAGACGTAAAAGAATGGATAAAGAGTCCTGGAATGAGAACGGAGTATATCTCTCGATATTTTTTCTCGGTAGATGTTCATCAGATAATATGAAAAGGCTGCCCTCCATCATTTATTCTACGAAGCTGCCAAGCTGTATCCGCCACAGGGTGAGAAAAAGCGAGATTTAAGCCCTGCCCCAGACGCGCCTCAGGCGGACAGCTCTGATACGAGCGACTCCAACATAGGTAGGAATTGACAAATTAAGTATTATGTATCGGTTTTATTTTAAATTTCTTTTCAGGTGCGACATTAATTTTTTTTTCTTGATAAGTGTTACTACATCAATAATTTAACATTTATAATAAGAATACTATCTGCCTAAAATCATGGCGTAATTAATGAGCGCAACACACAGGGTACGTACTGCATATCGTAAGGTCTGGTTAATTACTATTATAGACCTTGGTATATCGTATATAAGTTAACGGAAATGACGTATATCTT
>NW_020872753.1:443384-450884 GCF_003789085.1 Penaeus vannamei | reverse complement strand
CTGAAGCCGCAGAACCGGCTGCTGGATGTGCTGAAACATGTGTTGTACATTTCGAAGCAGGTTCTGAAGTCGATGCCGAAGTAGCAGGAGCTGAAACTGGCACTGAAGGGGCTGAAGCAGACCTTGAAGCTGGTGCTGGAGCAGGAGCTGATGCCGATGCAGAGGCTTTTCGCTCTGCATACCTCGCTACATTATACAAACTTTCCATTATGTGCCTGAAGCAGACCTTGAAGCTGGTGCTGGAGCAGGACCTGATGCCAATGCAGAGGCTTTTCGCTCTGCATACCTTGACACATATATCCTCCCAAGCTGGGGGAATTCTGCCTCATCGTTAAGGCAAGGAAATGGGATGGTTTTCGAGAGGGCAGAACAGCCTGTTGCTTCTTTAGTAATTTGTATTTTCTATCGTTCGGATAGTATGCACATAATGGAAAGTTTGTATTATGTTCAAATCCCCGATTGTCACATTTCCTTGGGAGTTGATTACCCTGTGCGATTTTTCGGCGCTCTTCCTGCTCATGTGAGCGGCCGCGCAGTACCGGCAACGCGGCTGCTCGCGGGGACAAGCGCGTGCCCCGTGCCCCCATCTGGAACAGTTGGCGCAAAATGGGGTGAGTGATTTGTAGATAGCACACCTGAAAGGTGCCATGCCTTCAACAATTTTGATTGTTTGGGGAATTTTCTCCCCTTCATATGTGATGATGTGTCGCTGTCATCCTATCATTATGTATAAAAAGTTAATCGTGTAGAATCTATTCATTGTATTCCGTGATCTCATTGGTGTCACTTTCCCTCTGGACATCGAACACAACGAGATTAGTACAGCGTCCTTTGCAATAAGCTCTGCTTATTTCGAGGTCTTACTTATTTCTTCTGCCGCTCCGGTAGTAGTTATACGCGTAGAATAATCACTCACCGTAGTTTTAATTCTTCCTAGAGTTAGTATTTTAATGGGCCATTTTAGCACTTGAGCAACGGTATTTGTCCCCGCGTCGCTAGCTTTGCATCCCTCTTGAAGTATGCACGTTGATGGCTGGGGGATACAGATTCTGCAGACTCAAAAATTAATTGCCTATTTGCCTTTTTTCCTTGTTCGTTCGTTTTCGGTATTCGTGTCACTTGCTGAGATGTCCATTTCCGCCAACAGAGAGAAACGGGCCTGGGTCGTTATAATACTAACAAGTGTTCTGGGGTCAGATCATTCGCCGATGTGGGTTTCGCCGCGCCACAAACAAGACGCTGACCTATTTGCTTTGGGTGCGGTCAGCGTTGAGACACATTCCTCATATAAATACGTATATTTAGTATGATTTTTTTTCTCTCTTTCACTAAGTTGCTTTGGATCCTTTTAGATATTTTATGAACATGGCCACGTACCCGTTCACTTGAAATCGAAAGGCGGGCAGAGGTCACGCTAGGTCACAGCACGTAAAAAAATACGTCCTCTGTGATGGCTGGTACGAAACGGGAGAGAGAGAGAGAGAGAGAGAGAGAGAGAGAGGTTCAGCTATCTCCTTACTTTTTCCTGATCAATATATCACCTGCAACATCTAGTAAAATACTAGATAATAAAGTGAAAATAACTATCGAATAGATAATGAAGCAGTAAGACCAGAATCTGTCATTCACCAGGATTAGAATATCCACAAAGAAAAGGAATTTCCTTGCAAAATATGGTGCAGCATACCCATCTTGCAATGGTGTAACGCGGGCAACTTTGCGTTTGTGCAACTTCATTTTTTGTGAAACTACAAGATTTCTTTTCGTAAGCAAATATTTTTTTTAACTGCTTTACTTCCCAAACATTCATTTCTAAATCTTGGGAACACAGGGCCTTCAATTGATCCCCTCCACCTCCCACTGGCCAAGGTCAGGCTCACACTAAGCAAGAACCAATAGGATAGTTTTTTGTTACTATTCTCGTACTTCTTTACCTATATTACATCAATAAAGTTCTGAATATTGCTTAATGTGCCCCTGGAATACCCCATCCCCCCAAAAAAAATTAAAAATCACCCGACCGTGCTCGCTTCGCTCACAAATCCAACCTTACCTTAAAGGTAAAGCTGAAACGGGAATTGAGCCTTGTCATTTTCTTCTCCACAGACTTTAAAGGGAAAAATCTATTGCTTCAGTTTATTTACTCAAGGTATATTGCTAAAGCTTCAGGAGTCTAAACTTGCCTGAAGTACAATTGTGTTAGGCTTACTCGCTATAGTATTTAAAAATATTTTCTGCCAGCACGAATAACCTATATTGCAAAACTGCAATAAAGGTTACAAAACCTACTATAAACATAATATTATATTCCTGTATATCACGTATGAATATTTATTAACATACTCTGTGGGTCTCAATCACCGACCACACCCAGTGCAGTCAGGTGTTATCTAGGGGAAGTCCATTTTCATTTTTATACTTGACACGTCCCTCTTGACCTCTCGGAAGAAAATAATATGAAAGCAGGTCTCCTTTCTCAGGTTTGGATGATACACAGCACCATATGCAGACAATTTTTGTCTAATCCGACGATACCATTAAGAACGGTTTCCATGTGCCTTATTTTGGTTTTAAGCAACTACAGATTATCACCAGATTGATGAATAGTAAATACATGCCGAACATTTTAAATTCAACTCTCACAAAATTAAACAATATGTATTTAGTAGAAAATAGATTTAAAAAAGGCAAAATCCACCGTTTAGAATATTCGACAAACGGCAACTCAAGGAGGATTTGTGCCATGCAGGAAAAGTCTACGAAATTGTATGTAGTACAGTTCAGTGTGGCATATATTGCGCAGTTCTGGAGTGATCAATTTTATCTTCAGTTTTAAAGCTTATAAAAGGCCTCCCACGTGTTGTTTTAGGAAGGAAGCGAGTGAGGAAGATACAAGGTAATTGGTGTTCTGCAAGGTGATGGTGTCGTGCCTCTTTTTTTGCCTTACGAATTATGCAACTGTAAATAAAAAGCAGACACCTTATTTGTGTGTGAAATGTGGGCATTTTGTAGAGGTACTGGCTTTTTCAAGGGCGGGGACTTGATTATTGGCAAAGGAATGTTACAACTTTACAAATGCATATACTTAGAGTGTAGTGTTTGATATTATGATAGGTTGAGCTGCATGAGTTATATATTTCCATTATCATTATTATTATTTCTTGTATTTGCCTTCCAGTTGATAACGGAAGTGATGACTGCCATACAGTTAACATGATGTCAACAGTAAAACCCAAGAGCTTTATTCAGGAGCTTCCTGCAAAAGTGTATTTAGACCTTGAAACAGCACTGAATGATGGATATTGGAAGAGAATGGCACTCCTCTGCAGAAATGGACTTGGCAAATGCATTTTTAGGTTTGTAAGGAAAGGGCATTTTATAATAGTTTGCCCTCAGTTACTTTATTTTGCCATTGAAATTTATTAAAGTATGCAAAATTAGCTTACCAGAGTTACTGAAATGAAAACTATATTTGGTGATCATGGTTCATTTAATTGGAAAATGGAATGATAAATTTATGATTCACAAATCCACATTATTATATTTAAGAAATGATAATGTCAGTTGTTTCAATCTAATATGAAAGTGGCAAAATAATAAGAATCATAGTGAAAGTAGTCTGTAATTGCATTTTTTTCTTACAGTACTCATCAGTTATTGGAGATAGAGAAAAGCAGTTCACCAGCAAGAAAGCTCCTTGATCACTTTAAGCAACATAGTATGGAGGTTCAGGTCTTACAAAAGCTTTTAAGGAGCCTGCAGTTATACGACATCCTTGAGAATATTGTAACTAATGGTAAATATTTTAACTGTAGTTTGAATTATATGCTATAGAATGTATGCAAACATTGTTAAGTATCTCTAATGAGATCTTGATTAAAGAGCTTGTAGTATGGATATGACGTACTATTATTTACTGTATTTCTTTTATATGATCTGTTTGTGTGATCCAGAGTCACAACCTTTTCTCATGCTGCTCTTTTTTTTCATGGCAGTTCCAGTGTCGGTTCTGAAGCCTACAGAAGACATCCAAGAGACCTTTGAGATTGGCGAGACGGTGCACTTGATGATAGAGGCTGAAGGTTCCCCAGAGCCAACCTTCGAGTGGACACACAATGGCCAACCATGTCCTGGCGCAGTATCCAGAATTTTTGAAATAAGGAATTTCAGGTTGGTGATAGACTTGAAAGACAAATATTCTTGAAATCCATACCTTCATGGTGATTCATTCAGGTTAATGATGAGATCTTAGGATGGTTATGGGGTGAAAAGCAAATGATGTATTGATTATATTTTTTTCACTTTTAATATCTCTTATTTTTTTCAATCCATTACCTTTAATCAACAGCCACTCTTGATAGTAACATACATATGTGAGTAGGAATCAAAAACATATATTAATATGTTTTTGTATATCTGTGTATTTGTGTATACGTATGTATATATATATATATATATATATATATATATATATATATATATATATATATATATATATATATATATAATTTATAAGAATCATCATTATCATCATCATCGTCATCATTATTATATTATCATCAAGCAGCAATCGTCACTATATATTATCATCACGATTATCATTATTATCAGTATAATTTTCATCTTCATAAGAATTATTATTAATTGATGCATGATATTAATGCTGATGATGATCTTTGTCATCATCATTATCATCATCATTATTACAAGGATCATTATTGATAGACAAATAGGTAATGCTATTCATCATCACCACCACCATTAAAAGAATCATCAATAAAGAATATAGTTATTATTCAATATGAATAGTTCTGTAGTCATTAATATCAATATGGCTTTATGCTAGTATTCTTGCAGTCCTCTAAGCACACCTTTCTTTTAACAGCCCAGAGACCGAGGGGGAATATGTGTGCCATTTGACGCAGAACATTGGAGAGGACACAATACAAGTTTCCTCACCTAAGTTTCATTTGTTAATGAAGAAAGCTGTGCCAAAGATAGAAGTTGACTTGGAAGATACATTTTTAGAGTATGGAGAGGAAGTAGGTGGCTTGTTGGCAATTTTCAGTTTTTATCTTCATCGTGCTTTAATTTATTCCTTCAGTTTTGTTGTTCTTCTATATACTTCTTATTCATGCTTGTTATTTCCCTTTTGTTCAGATTTTTCAAAAAGGGTAATAATGTTAAGATGAATTATATAGATAACAATGATGAAACAATGATAATCATTCATAATATTTTATTAGATTGATTGGTACTGAAGGGTTTTGTCTCATAATGCTAACATGTTTTATTGCCTTATCTTGCCCTTAGATGATGTTATCTTGTAAGGCAGTTGGGTGGCCAAAACCAAGCTTTAAGTGGTACAAAGACTGTCATCTTCTGAAAGGTTATACTGAATCAACATTGAAGGTTGGTAATGTTTTTCCCTTTTATCTTGACAAAAAGGATTAAATGATGTTATGCAAAGAGGTTCCTTAGAGAGAAAGAGAGAGATTGAAGTCAATTTCAGGGTACAGCCAGATGCATAGCCTGTATGATATAAATGATGTAGATAACAGTAATGCAGAAGCAGAATTGCCTAATGTTAGAAGAAAAATATCCTAGAAAAGTATGTGGATTTCTTTTTTTTTTCTTTTTATTATAGAGAGCCTATAGAGTATACAATCTGAACTTAACTAGCAACACATGATCGATAATTTCAATTGTCTAAAGTCTTTTGATTAATGTCTATACAAGTGGCTTCCAACCTGCTCAGCAACATAGCTCCAAGGGCTTTGAAAGATTTGTCAAGTCATTAAGCCAGTTCTGTGAAAAAAATTAACTTTCCCAATTTCATTTCACAGTTGAAAGAAAAATGTGACTGTATAGATGATTAAAATAAAGCAATATTAGATGACACATTTGGGGTCTAGGAACCTCAGATTTGGAACTGTTGGCTTGTGTTTATAAAACTAATATATGAAGTTGACTCAAAGAACATGATGAATTCTAAATAGGTAGAGGAGAAACTGCACATCTTGATTTCATACTATAAAACTTAATGCAGTTTTAAAAAGTTGCATAATAGCATCCTCTTTATATTGCAGATAACAAATGTGGATCTTTTAGTGTCTGGTTCATACTACTGTGAAGTTAGCAACGAAGTTGGACAGAAATTTTCCCGGGTTGTGACAGTGAAAGTAAGTGTAGATTCCCTACAATATATATATATATATATGTATGAATGGTTGTATTTATATATATATACTAATATATTATGTATATATGTAGATATCTATATGCATATGACTGAGTAAATAAATATATATACATAAAATTATATTTAATTTATATATATACATAGAATATTTTGTATATATATATGTGTGTGTGTGTGTGTGTTTTATATTTTATATATATATATATATATATATATATATATATATATATATATATATATATATATATGTATGTATGTATGTATGTATGTATGTGTATGTATGTATATGTATGTATATGTATATGTATATGTATGTATATGTGTATGTATAATATGTGTATGTATATACATATGTATATATATTTTATATGTATATATATATGTATATACACATAGTCATATACATATATACGTGTGTGTGTATATATACATATGTGTATATACATGTGTGTGTGTGTGTGTGTGTGTATGTGTGTCTGTGTGTGTTTATATATATAATATATATATATTATAGAGAGAGAGAGAGAGAGAGAGAGAGAGAGAGAGAGAGAGAGAGAGAGATGAATATATATATATATTTATAGTTATTTATATATGTATGTATATATTTATATATATCATATATGTATACAATAGAATACATGAAAGTATCCTTTTGGTGTTTTTCATCAACTGTAAGTCTAACAGGGATATAGATAGAAATCTTATAAATAGTCTCCTAACAAATATATTCCATAGTTTATTTAGTAACTGATTTCCACTGATCATTTATGCAACATCTTATTTACATCACCAGGTTGCTCCTCCTTGCTTTGCCCCGGATAAACCGAAGATCGTCAGGCAGCCCCAAAAGAAAAGTTCTTATGGTTTAGACGATCGTGTTGACCTCTCCTTTGAAGTCACTTGCCGATATAACGTCGACTTTCAGTGTTTTGTGAATCAGAATATGATAGGAGGTTGGAGGACTCTTCTCTTTTCTGAAGTTAATGTGATTTATTCTTTTATAATATTTTTATTTTTTATTTATTTGACTTCATTTGATTTTTTATTGGTAGATTTAGGGAAGCCTTTAGTGATCTGTAATTAAATTAGTATAGTGTTAGAAATAGAAATCCTTGTAAAAAAGAAAAAAAAGAAAAGTAATATATATTGGTTTTAAATTGAAAAATTGTTGGGTTTAGAGAGCGGACTGGCTAACTCTTCCCAAAATTTTTCATGACTTGAAGGAAACATTCAGTGTAAACAACTGTCTGTTGCAGATGATCACCTCACAGCTTCTAAAAAAGGTGACTATTACT
>NW_020872753.1:430884-438384 GCF_003789085.1 Penaeus vannamei | reverse complement strand
GTTTTATACTGTTTGATATACTGTACAGTCTCACAACTTGTAATCTGAAAAAAATGCTTAAAGCATAAACATTAATGATCTCCTTGGCATATGAAGGTGCAGTAATACAAGAATTATATTCTGCACACATATTTAGTAGATTAAAATGTTCCCATAGAATTTGTAATTCTAGTCTGAGGCAGTTACAAAAACACTCAAATGATGAGTACATAAGCTGTGAGAATTAAAAGTTACAATTGAAGGGAATAAAGTGTATCAGTTTTGGGGATACATTTGTAAATATTTTATTGTAAGTAATTTTTGTGTGCAATTTTACTGAAATGGGGTTTTATTCATGTGCTAATTACAGTACAAAAGTATTAATAAATATTCATATTGTGTTGAAAACTTTATATTAAATGTTTGAGAGAAATATATTATTGTGATAATATCAATGTTGAAAATTTTACATTTAATGAATGAAAGAAATATATATTATTGTGTAAATTACTGTATAGGTAGATTGAAAATAAAATTACAATGAAGAAGATGCAGTACAAACACCTTGAGTTTATCTTTATCATAAACAATTTATTTGATTTATTGCTTTTGCATTTTGAGTGAGTTTGAGTGTGTGTGTGTGCAGAAAATTATCAGGATCAGGGCTTTCTGTATCATCATCATCACTGACAGAAAAGTGATTGTACTGCATATTACTGAGATATGCGAGATTATTAATTTCAACATTACTATGTTGAAATTGATGGTGCCCTTCATCTTCCGTCGATTCCGCATCACCGCTTCCCGCTCCGAGAAGAGGGTGAATTTTGCCACGATGTCTCCAGGTTGCTTGTCGCCCGGCTTTCCGACGCGGTGAACGCGCTCGAACGACGGGCTCAGGTTCAGATGGTCGCGAAAAATGCTGCACAGCTTCTCCTAAGATTTTTCCCAAGTCTCTCCGGGAGCTTCCGTCACCCCCGTGAAGCGAAGATTGCTGCGCTGAGATTGGTCGTCTAGATAGTCCGTGCGTTTGGACATCTGTAGATTTTCTTTGAGGTCCTGGTGTAAACGTTGCAATTGCTCCATCTGCCTGGTCTTCTTTTCTCCTTCACTGATGGCACTGGCAAGTTGGGATTTGAGGTCGGCTAATTCCTTTTGAGAAAATTAAAGGCTTGAAATGACATCATGGAATTTTTGTTCAGTTTCTTTGATATAACTTAGAAATGTGCAATTGCGTCATTATAGAATTTGCGCTTCAGCTTGAAATTGCACAAGTCCAAACACAACCTCTACTACCACTACACAGACAGCTGTAGGACGTCTTACTTATATGAGCCCCTTTCCGTGGCTGTCAAACGTCTAGAACTACGGGTTTTTGTAAGGAATGGCGGACCCAGAACACAAAACAATTACTCAACACACACTTCCAATCTGTTTTCACACATGAAGATGATAATACACCCATCATTCCAGACAGACCTTATCCCCCAATCCCTTCGCTTGGCATCACGACTAACGGCATACAGAAATTACTGTCCACCCTTGACACCAATAAAGCCACTGGACCAGACCAAATCCCTGCCTTGATCCTCACGTCCTGTGCCCCCGTCCTTACCCTCATCCTTCAATCTATCTTCTCCCAATCACTCGCCTCATATACCCTACCAACTGACTGGCTTTCTGCAAATATCACCCCTCTTTTCAAGACAGGCGACAGAACTGACCCGACAAATTATCGCCCCATCTCCCTGACATCGATCGTCTGCAATAATACATAAACACATAATGAATCACATTGATACCCACAACATCCTTACAGACTCACAACACGAGTTTTCGGCCCAGACGATCATGTGAGACCCAACTAATCACTACTCATCACGACATTATCCGACAACTAGATAAACGTATCACCAAACAAGTTACCATACTGCTTGACTTTGCCAAAGCCTTTGACAAAGTTCCCCACAAAAGACTGACTTAAATTACGACATTACGGGATCACAGGACCAATACTTCACTGGATCACTGCTTTCTTGACGTGTAGTACCCAACGTGTCTTACTCGACGGCGTATCTTCTGACTCTGTCCCTGTCTCTTCAGGTCTCCCGCCAGGCACCGTTCCTAGCCCCCTTCTTTTCCTTCTGTACATAAACGACCTTCCACTTTCGACTCCTAACTCTTCTGCTAGACTTTTTGCTGACGACAGCCTTTTGTTTCGGCCTATAAAAACTGAAGACGACTGTAGACTCCTCCAGCAAGACATTGACGCGCTAGAACAGTGGGAAAGATTATGGCAAATGTCCTTTAGACCCGATAAATGCAAAATTCTCCTCTTTACCAGATCCCACACACCAATTTACTACACTTACACCTTACATAACCAACACTTAACACCTACAGCATCTTATAAATACCTCGGCATCCACCTAACCTTCTACACACACATCGACTTCATTATCAATAAAGCAAACAGAACACTGGGGTTTCTGAGGAGGAACCTACACAACTGTACACCTGACATCAAACACATAGCTTACAACGCACTTGTACGCCCAACACTAGAGTACTCTACGGCTGTAAGGGACCCCTACACTAAGTACAACATTGAGAAACTCGAGCAGGGCAATACTAGGGCTGTCAGGTTTATTACACACAATTACTCACATACACCTGGTATTACATCTCACATAAAAAAAAACATTAATATGGACCTACTCGAGACACGAAGACAAGCACACAGACTTACAATCATGTACAAAATCACAACCTTGTAGACATCAACAAACACGAATACTTACAAGCAGCATACTCACGCAACACAAGGAACTCACACACCAATAAATTTGTCACATACCACTCCTACACTGATTCTTATAAGCACTTATTCTTCCCACGCACCATACGCGACTGGAACTGGTTCCTCCAACACATAATTGAAACTAGCTCAACACTTTCACAAACAAACTAAACAAACACTTAACACTACAAGCACCTTCTCAAACACTGACACTTCCACTTGCACCTTAATCCTTCCCCCTTCCCCCCGGCAACCAACCACCACCAATATGCGTGTTATGTGCTCATTAACACCCTGCGCATTACTATTGAGATTGAGATTGAGATAGACCAGCTGATCCTTCGCCCTGACCAGACCTCCCATCGCTTCCGTTCTCCTGTCCTCACCTGCCCCGTCTTCCCCGCGTTGCCTCTCTTTTCTCTCTCTTATGCTGCTTCCTCTCACATTCCCCTTCAGGCCCAGAGACGGAATCGAGGACGATTCCAAAGCTTGTCTCACTTACTTCAATAAATTTAGTTTGTGCATTTTTTTTACTACCATAGTATCAACACGGTAGTGTTTTTCCATTCACACACACACACACACACACACACACACACACACACACACACACACACACACACATATATATATATATATATATATATATATATATATATATATATATATATATATATATATATATATATATATATATAGTACCTTCCCCATTGCCTCTCTGCATCTAATCTTAACAGACTACACGAGCACCCAGATTGCACTCAGTATAAAGGTAAATATATTCTTATCAGGTTGCGCTGAGTTGTTGCTATATCATACACAAACGATGAATAATTTACCCACGCGAAATATTGACATCTAATCTCTAACTTTTTAACCTTTTAGTGATAACATGGCAGTAGTTTTATAAATGTCCGTTTTGAAACATAAGGCACTTTATAATGTTATTTATTGTGCTTTGGAATTTTCGGGGCTTATGTGCTTGCCAAAATTTAAACTATCAATTACACAGTTATCTCAATGAATTAAAACACCAATGAATAAAATGCATCTTAATTCATCAATATTTTCATCGCTATTTGGCAGAATACCAGTTTCTACGCTTAGTAACATAAATTTCTCAAACAAGATTCAAAAACACTAGGCTATTTTATATTATATTAATGCAGAGGTGCGTGGTGTACCTTTATAGTTGCCACATATCAAATGAAAAAATATACTCCAGTAAAAAAAAAAATAATAATAAAAAAATAAAAAAAATACACCAGTTAAAAACGGCAAAAAAATAATGAAAGCCTAACTAATATTCATTGAAAAGGCAAATATTTTTGTTTGGTTACACAAAATGAGACACTGGAGCATAAGTATAGACGTGTTGACCGAAAATAAAGATGAAATATACACAAACTGTATTCAGTCAGAAGAGAAAATTATTTCATGCTACAAAAGTCTGTAAATAATGGCTACGGATGACTAATGACAGGTGACAAACTGCAAAGTAAACAGATAATGTTATCTTACCCGATAATAGATTATCTCTTCACTTCCCCGTTTCCCCTCAAACGAATAGTCAAACCTCATGCAAATTCTCCTCTCAGAATACCTTGTACATGTACAGTAGAAGAGCTCTTAAAATTCCTTAGTATTTACCCCTTTGGCAAAATGTATTTTACCATGTAACCCTTTACTCTCATGTGCCAAATGAACCGTTAAATCTAAGACATGAAAATAAAGATGCTATTATGAAGACCTTCCTTAGATTAATTTTGATAATGTAAAATGTATGTACAGTCAGAAAAAAATATTACCATTCACACTAACTAATATGAAAAATCAACGAAGTGTTGTGGAATTGCGTGGTAAGGCAGTTAGCGCTAACACTGTTATGCATGTGCTGCCGTCATTAAAGATTAGTAAAACAAGTTTGATTATCTGCATACGAAAAAATAATGCAATCATACCGAGTGGCATCACATGCGCATTCAAAAAAGGAAAAAAAAAAGTCTACACATATGCACGCCTTATTTTGGATATGAACAACAATAAAGGGTATATGAGAGGGTTAAAGTATTCCTAGTTTCCATTTCTATGATTTCATGTTTAAGTCAAGGCGAATTCAGTTTTCATTCACATTGTTTATGTGGAGTAAACATTTAAACTTTTTTTGTGCATATTCTCAGCTCAAAATTCTGTTCATGCATATGGAAAATTCAAAATCTGGTAATTACATCCTGTCCTTTTCTAATTATCAGATGTCGCTGTATGACCAATGAGCGGTCACGTCTTCCAGTGTTATTTTCCATGTTTATTTTTACGCAACCTTTTCTTACGTATAATGAAGTTCAACTGTTTTCATGAATTTCTTTGATATCATATATATCAATTCTTTAATTACTGTTGATTAAAAGGAAATATGATTTTATAATTTCAATAATTTACATCCGTTGCCCCTGTTGCTACCCAGCCTTCAAAGTCGTGGCGCCATCCCACCATTACTTACTCCGTCGTTATGAAGAGCGACGATAGCTCATCGCAGGCTGTGAGACGTCTCCATAGTGCATATACCATTCCCAGTCCATATCAACTAGTGCTATGTGACCTTAGATCTCTAGCACGTTTATTGGTTTCAACCGTTAACTCTTTCATATTAACTGAGAAACAACCATGTGAAGCATTTGAAATTTCATCTGAAGCATTTGTATCCCAATCTGAAGCATTACAAACCATTCCCGATTTATGCAGGCCACAGACAGTAGAAGTCACGCAGTACTTTTTTTCGCTTTACATTATAACCTTATTTTGTTACTGATGAGTTAATCATTCGATTTATTAAACGAGTATTGATATGATGATATTATTTACAATCTAAGTCATGATGAAAGTGAATTAATGCAAAATACTGATTTCAATTTAATATTTTAATTAAAAGTATAAATACAGAGACAAAACAACGCATGGTCATGAAATGCACCTCTAAATATTTGGTTCATTTGTCTCGGTCCTCGAATATTGTAATAAGATCGCCATATGGCAACACCAGCCATGCGAGGGATTAACGATAGATGCTTTCATTTCCTCATTGACCACAAGGAAAGGTAAAGGTGCTTTTATCTGACTGGACAAGCAATGATGGTGCAAGGCTGATCGAAGAACGGAAAGTCTGACCTCTGTAGCCAACAATATGCTTCAGCCTCGTTTAGCTTTTCATTCTATCAATCCTTGACCTTTTTCATAAGCGTAGGAAAAGGTGGCAAAGGGGGGCGGCCACTCTAGAACGGACGGGGGCAGGGCCTAACCTCTGACCCCCATTCCTCAAAATTCGAGGACATTTCAAACAAACAGTGGAATTCCTTAGTTACTCAGTTGCTGACAACACCAATCCCCTGAAAGTGAGAGGGCAGCTACAACTGAGGCTGGTGTTCAAAAAGATATAACCATTTATGTCAAGTGTTGTCTAAATAAAACTGTCTTCGATTTTAGTGAAGAAGTCATTGAGTTTATCTCTTTAAAGCCGCTAAAATCAAGGAGTTTCAGGGAGCTTCGCCCCCTAGTCTCCTGCAGCCTTATGACCCCCAGGTAATTTTGGAGAGGAAACTACTTTGCCTCCCACTTCCAAATACCTTCCTACATCTCTTGTAAACGTGGTTTAATTGGTCAAATGTGTAATTTCTGAAAGGGTAAATTTTATGTGAAATTAAGAAGAGAATGCTCGTACAAGGCATTAATATTTGATGCGAAAGTTCTCTTGAAAAATTGTAAAATGAATGAATCAGAGAAGGAGCTATCTGGGGATGATTATGGGTGAGTTGTCTATTTTTAGGTTAATTTTCCTCATATATATATCATATCAGAAAGTATATTAATGTTCAGAGATAAGTTGGACAGCACAGTAAAAAAAAAAAATAATAATAATAATTGCAAATATGAAATATGAGATAACGTAATTACAATAACGAAAAGCGCCTCATCGACTGATTTTAAATTCCGTAACCAATAAAGGAAATAGAAAGGATAATTTAGGTAATTGGTTCATACTAGTGACTCTCAATAATACGATAAGGACAAAAGAAAAAAAAAATACATTTTTCCATTATTTGCCAGCCACCTATGCATATTATTTTTTCTGCCATTAATCAATTCTAATTTCTCCTTTCACTTATGCAATTATCAATTGAATTACTTATGTATTCATTCCTATACAAGGGGTGTATAGTATACATGCAGATCTGAAGACTTCTCTCTGTTGTTCCTGATAGTCTAAGCAAAGTTAGCTGCAAACTTATATATAATAAAATACCGTTAGAAAAAAAACGCAAGGTTAAATCGATGGTGTTGAAAAAGTTTTTTCCTATTTTCTACATTTAAAAAACAATCTTTGTTTATATATTACGTATGTATTTTTTCAATTTTATACTTGCTATTGCTTTCGTGTTATGATAGTTGTATGTGCTTATCTTCTGTACCACTGATGTTTATTTTAATAATATTATTATTATTATTATTATTGCTTTCACTTTTGTGATAGTTATTACTTTTCTTGTTATTAATTACATTATTGACACACTACTTTTCTTACATATTGTCTAGTATTCATATATATCATTCATAAATAAAATGTATAGATAATATCAATAATGATACTAATAATATTGGTAGTCATTGCTTTTTATTCCATTAATCAATATAGTTATTACGTCTATCATAATTGCCGGAAATATTCG
>NW_020872753.1:415884-423384 GCF_003789085.1 Penaeus vannamei | reverse complement strand
CAGAGTACTCCAGTACGTCAGCACCTTACTTACATTACAACTGCCTTACCACTTAGCCACGCTCTACCAAACAAGAAGTAATAATAGTGGGGGGTGGGACGCCTCCTTCCTCCCACTACATACATTACAACTGTTGGCAGTACGGTGGGATTGCCGCACCACGCGCCCCTCCGAAGATCGCATCTCACAAGTCCTCCGAAGATAACGCAATCACTCTGAAGATAACCTTCACAAGAAGTTACAAGTCCCTATGAAGATAATTCATCGACTCCTACAAGCGAAGAAGCCTTCATCGAAGTCTGTCACTTCAAGACTTCCGACACCAAGCACGAAGCCAGTCTTCCCTGCTGTCGCTACTCCCTCTGCGCACCTGCCGCAGTCCTCAACAGTTACTGCAGTCGCCTGATGCAGCAACATCAATCTACACTGCCCTGCCAGTACCTCAAGAGCCAGACGCCCGTGCTGAAACGCCACTGCTGCTAACCTTGACTCTCGGATCACCACGTCGCCCCCTCGCCGCCGTGCCCTGACGCACAAGTTTCGCTCGCCCGTTAACGAGCCCATCTCACGGACGTCCTCGCCGCCGTATCACCTGCCGACGCGCCCATGTTCTCAACTGCACGTCGCTGCAACTCCGGCCGTGTCCGCCGCCTCGTTCCGCTGGTGACTACCGCACAAACGTCCTCACCGCCGCATCACCTGCCGACGCTCTCCTGTTCTCCGTTGCTATTCCGGCCGTGTCCGCCGCCCCGACCCGTCCGCTGGTGATCGCCGCCCACGTTCCTCGTGCAGCTCGCTACGCTCACTCACCACACCCGCTGCCGTGCTGGTGACCCTGGCAAGAACTGTCCCTCCTTGCCTGCTGATTCTCGTGACGCCGTCACCATGTTGTTACTCTCCCGAGATGTCGAATCCTTCTCGCCGACGTGATCCCGAGACCTCGCTCTCAGGATTCTCCGCTCAACCTTCAACTCTTCGACGATTACTGGTCTCCCAGAATCTTCTAGACCCGGTGTACGTGTCATTTGACGACTACACAAGCGCGTTGACAAGCTTAACTGTGTCCTTCCAGTGATCCTGGGATGAAGATGAGATGATGAGATACAGATAGACTAGATCTAAGACTCAAATAGTGTGAGACTAGAGTGACTAGATAGAGATTCACAGATGTCGACTATACTAGACTCCGCACTAGATAGATATAATAGTCGTCATATGATAAGCATAGTCTACCACTGAGGTCATACCTAAGTAACTAAGTTGACCTGTGCTTATAATATACAAGCACCCTTAGGCCCCGCCGACCTTAGAAATACCTGACGACCTTATACCTTCCTACTCAAATATCTGTCAATCGATCTAGAGGATACTTCCCCGTGTCTGTTAATCACCTCTCACCTAAGTATCACTTAGTCTATAATCACTTGTATCATCTATCCATAGTCATGCTGTTATTTACTCTAATGATGAATACTAGTGAGTAAGGTAACTGATATCTATTACAATATATCTTGATGATGTAGCCTCCGAAATACGATTAGGACTACTTGCTTCCTCCCTCGTCTCAGCTTCACCTCACTCATTGTTCTCGTTATAAAGGCATGTGTTGATTTATATTTACGAGATTCCATTAGTGTCATTATAGTAAACCCAACATGTATAAAACAGACCGTATTATATATACATATCTATATCTATTCTAGTAACATCTGCTATATTCTTCGTAATCGTATCTATCTATCTCTCCAATTCACATTTCCAATGTGCCTAATCTTATTACTGCTGATCCTTTCATAATCAGTATAAATCATTAGTCTATACTGTTTATCTTATAATACTCATACTAAATGTCTCTCTTATCGATATCTCTCCCTACTGTCCTCTCTTCTCATTCTCTCTCTGCTCTCTCTCTTATAAAATTAAATCAGACTAGGTATATGTATATATAATATCATTATATATTATTTAACTACATTGATATTACTTAATAATGATGTTCTTAATGTTTCATGTTAGTCAGGACTATCAAGTTATTCAACTGAATTTACCATATATACCACAATAGTTTGATTGTTAAATATATCATAACCGATAATACATTGTATCATATAACCATATACTACTCACTTGTTCCTCCTCTACGAAAAAACGGTTCATGTGACCTAATATCTACTAAATCTATGGTTTACATTCCGTATATTGTCATTGCATTGTGATTTATCCTATTGTATAATTTTGTGCTACAAAAACGAAACTTCTCAAGTTCTATATGGTACAATTCCATTTTAACTACTTCAGATCCGTACTCGTCATACCTCAGCTACTAGGGTACTCTATATGACTAATATAGTAACTTGCACCACCAGTACCCCTGGTACTATGCATCCTGCCTTTAGTCTACCTCTATATCATATTAGTAACCAGTTACCTACATGAATATATATAAAATAATATATGAATCTTAAGTGAATATAATAAATAATGATGCGTAGCTGATACAAGTGAATATTCATAAGCTATTGCATATCAACTTCATGTATAAGTACTACCTAGTACGTCTATATATATATGCACTATTATATATATCGTTACTCGTTACTTAATACTATTGGCCTACTTTAACGTATACTCTTAAGCCTATAACTGACATTACTACTACCTAAACATAGATATAAGTTAATTATATATAATAAGAGGGTATGGTATATATATATAGAGTGTTTGGTGATACTTCAATTCCTTGCTTATATGCCCATTCAATTACTAATGTACACTGTCATCTACTCATACTGTTCTCTTCTATTCATACTCTTCTCTCTCTCTCTCTCTAATTAATTAACTAGCTCTATATATCTTCTAATCTCTCATATCTCTATAATACGACCATCTTCTATACTTACTTACTATCTATACACTCTTCTCTCTATCCATGTAACTATACTATCTAGTATACTATACTATATCTATATTATATGGTCTATCTACTTCATCTTCTCTATTCTTACTCTCTATATATTCTCTCTCTCCTTACTTATATACTATTACTACTATCTATACTATTTGCTTCTTATTCTCCCTAATCTTCTATATATCCTACTTCATTATATATATGATATTTCATACTTTACTCTATATACTCATGTATGTTATACGTTACTTATTACTCTCTTCTATTACTTACTATTACTCTATACTTTCTCTATATATTCATCTATACATTTTAAATACTAATCCTCATATCTTCATCCTATATTATATATCTGCTGCTTGTCATCGTGCTGCTGTGTGTGTGTGTGTGTGTCCTCCCTCTCCTCTCTCTCTCTGTTGTCGTGTCTCTCTCTTCTGTGTGTATGCGTTCTGTATTGTGATTGTAGATAGTCTAGTCTTTACAGATCTACACGTATGCAATTCCATACATCATAAATGGTACGATATACACAGCATGTATATTTACTCTGTTGTCCCAATGACTCATATTGATCACTAAACAGCTGCATCTGAGCTGTTCTGAAAATAGAAAAAAAAATCTTCCTTACAATCCGACTAGCGGTCTAGGGTTGTGTCAACATTCTTTACTCGAATCAATAGCATTGACGTTTACATTTGTCTACTTCCTTTGGACTGTATCCTGTGGACAGCTCCCTTCACATTAATCATTGATGTTTATGGAATACATCACACACAGCAACACACACACACACCCACATCACACCACACACACACACACACACAAACACACACACACACACACATATTATATAGTATTACCTATTGTAACTATTATAGTATATATAGTCATAATCAAATATAGATATATATATCACTTAGCCTATATGACGTATTAATATAAATGTGTGTGTGTGTGATTTTGCTCATGTGTGGTGTTGTGTGTGTGTGTGTGTGTGTAGTGTGTGTTTTGGTCTGTGCTCGTGGTCTGTAGGTCTGGTGCTGTGTGCAGTGTGTGGATGTGTGTTCACGATGATTATTTGTGTCTGAATCTATGTGTGTCAGTCTGTAGGTGATGTTCACTGTCCTGTGATGATGGTCATGTTCAAGATTTGAATGGATGAAGTAAAATAATAACAGGTGGTGAAAAAATAAAAAGTGACAAGTGGAAAAAAGAAAAAAAAAAAACGTAGCGTACGGACACAAGAATGTTTTGCTGTGTGTCTGGTGTGTGTCTGTGTGGGGTGTGGTGGTGTGCTGTGTTGTGTGTGTGGTGTGTGTGTGTGTGGTGCTTGTGTGTTGGTGTGTGGGTCGGCCGGTCGCCCCGCTGTAAGCGTGTGTGTGTGGTGTGGTGTTATATATATATAATTAATATATATATATATATTATAAATTGTATATATATATAAACTTTAATTACGTATTTATAAGATATATATCATATACTATATAGTATATATATTATATATACTAGTAAATGCGATATATAGTATTACTATTACCTATATCCATATAGTAATCTCGGACTTGGGCACGAATGAAACTCCATGTACTGCAGAGAGATCATATGAAAGTAAATCTCTACCTGTTTGCTAGTCGTTAGGCGTGGCCTCATCGGCCCGCTACGAGCAGACGACGTGATTATTATATCGTTGGTAGTTATGAGGGAAAATTCTTCTCTCTATCTATCTCTTTCTTTCGCTTACTTGAGTCTTCTTCCTTTCTCGCTTTCGCTTGTCTCGCAGGATCTACGCTCGCCGCCCTCCGTGCCTCTCTCCTCCCCCAGCCTCTCCCTCTCCTCTGCTCTGTTGGATGAATATGACGTCCGACCTGTCCTCAAATCTCTCGCTACTCATCACCATGGACAGTACTACGTCTCCACTGTGGACATACTCCCTCTCTGCAGCTGCGTCTGTGCTAGTCTACTCTATTCTGCTCTCATTCCGTCTGGTTTCGTCCTCCTGCTGCAGCAAATGCATATCAGTCGGTCTCTCTCTCTCCTGGACTACTCATACTAACTGTACAAACAGTCACTCTACATAAGACTACTACCTGACTCTGCTCTAGCATCTCTCCAATCCACCTCTCCTTCTGTGCATCTCTACTCTGTCGTCTCGTCACTACTCTTCTCAGCATCTCGGACATCCATATACTCTAGCTCTCCCTTTTCGCGCCTCTCCCATCATCACGCTGTGGCTCCCTCTTCCATAAGTGGAGTCCTCGTCCCTTCGTGCCCTTCGTGCTCTTCTCTACTCCCTCTCCTCTCTCCTTCTCCCTTATCCTCTGTGCTTCTACTACTAACTTTGTGACCTCTTACCTTTCTAATCAATCGTACATAACGCGTGTCTTCATCTTCCGTCAACTCTTGAGATTGTGCGTTCAGATACCCCACCTCTACATTTTCTTCGTGGCTATTCTGAGTGTTATGCTGATAAAGCACGGAGAACATGATTGCTTAGCCCATACATGGCAACCACTAGGCAGCACCTTCAGTTCTTGGAATAGGAGGAGCGGGAAAGGTGCTCAGAGGGTGGCGAAAGTTAGGGTGAGGAAAGGCGAATAGTGGAATAGGAGAGAAAGGCGGCAAGAAGTTGCACAATGGTAGGTTGTATAGTTTCGAGCGTTGACCGGGAAGAGAAGGTGCGAGTTAGAGACAGGATGAGGAATGAGCGGATGGCTTGCAATGAGGCGACGATGCGTTAGTGATGCCAGAGACGGCGGGAAAAGGGTTTAGGGGGTGGATGAGAGATCAATGGGAATTTGGGAGTGACCCGCAAGGAGAGTCGTATACAGAGTCGCACTGAGTGTAGGGAAGAGGTCGTAATACAGCGCCACGAAAGTGACTATCAAGAGATGGGTGGGGGTACATTGAGCAGCCGCGAGAGGGGATTTAGAATGATGGCGCAGGTGCGTTCAAGAGAGTGCTGACTGAGAGCCGATTGGTTGAGCGCTGGACCGAATGTGAGGGGGTACGCGGAAAGTGGTGAGACACGGGCACGTGCGTGTGCATCGAGGAGCATATGGGCACGAGAGCGCGAGAAAGGGTTAGGGGGTGTTGAGGGATGACCGCAGGTATATGCGCGTCATTGCGCGCATGAGAGAGAGCGATGAGGAGGAGTTAGCGCAGATGAGACGAGGGATTATGTCATTGAAGTGTGTGCTGGCGGGAGGAGAGTAGTGAGAGACGATGAAGAGAGAGTTAGCAGAGTCAGAGAAAGCATAAGTATCAGAGCACAGAAACTCAATATGTGCTCCATTTATCACGATTAGTCACCATCTGTATCATGATCATCACTCATTGTCTTTCACCGTTATCATTCAAGGACAGAAAAGGTCCACATCAGTGCAATAAATAATATCCATTATAGTCATCATGCTGCCTTATCCCCAATACAATATCATCATGCCTACGTACGATCCCCTATTCTATCAATCGTACGTGCATGTGGATGAACTTCCATCATCGACTCGCATCACTATCATCATTCACTGTCATCATATCATGTATCATTTCATCCTTATCATCATCTGTATCGATTATCATCATCACTGTCATTAGCATCTTCACCATCATATCTCGACCATCATCTAAAAAGAAGAAAAAAGAGTAATAAATTGGCAACGTAAAAACATGATCGATAAAACACGACGCTTTGGCACTCGACCGCAGGATGTCAACACGTGCTGAAATACTAGACTTATTCTGACTTCATTTGACCAGCGTTACTTCAGCGATGACAACATTCCTCCCTAATTCTTGTTGTTTGTTATTGCATTCCGTCTGTTGTTTTGTTGCTGTTTGGTCTGTCTGTCTCTCCATCTAGATATGTGTCTTTTTTTTTTGTCCTCCTGTCTGTTCTGGTTTCTCTTTTGTATTTTTTATCTCCTTCTGTTTTGTCTTTTTTGTCTGTCTGTCTGTCTGTTTGTTGTCTCTTCTGTCCTCCCTCTCTCTAATATCTTCTCTCTCTCTCTCTCTCTCTCTCTCTCTCTTCTCTCTCTCTCTCCGTCTCTCTCTCTCTCTCTCTCTCTCTCTCTCTCTCTCTCTCTCTTTTCTCTCTCTCTCTCTCTCGCTCTCTCTCTCTTCTCTCTGGGTCTCTCTCACTCTTCTCTCTCTCTATCTAATCTATCTATCTATCGAACTTATCTATCTTATTCATCTCTCCTCTCTCTCGTTTCTCTCTCCTCTCTCTCTCTTCTCTCTCTTCTCTTCTCTCTCTCTCTCTCTCTCTCTCTCTCTCTCTGCTTCTCTCGGTCTCTCTCACTCTCGTATCTATCTATCTATCTAAACTATCTTCCTATCGATCTATCTATCTATTCTCTTTCTTTCTCTCTCTCTCTCTCTGTGCATGCTGCTCTAACTCTCTCTGATATCTCCTCTGTGCATCTACATCAAACAGTTCTATGGCACCTCTCGTCCTATCTCTACTCTTCATCCTAGCTGCTCTCTCTCTCCTCTCCTCTCTCTCTTCATCTTCCTTACTCTCTTCTTAGCCTGCTCATACGTTACTCCTCGAATAGCTCTGTCGAGACCTCGCCTACTCGTCATGCCGCCTA
>NW_020872753.1:403245-413829 GCF_003789085.1 Penaeus vannamei | reverse complement strand
GTGTGTGTGTGTGTGTGTGTGTGTGTGTGTGTGTATGTATATATATGTATATGTATATACACTGTATGTATATACATGTATGTATATATTATTATACATATATTTATATATATATATAATATATATATATATATATATATATATGTGTGTGTGTGTGTGTGTGTGTGGTGTGTGTGTGTGTGTGTGTGTGTGTGTGTGTGTGTGTGTACACACAAACACACAATCTGTCTGTTTATCTATCTATATATATACATACATACATATTCACACACACACACACCACGCACACACCACTCACACACACACACGCACACACACACACACACACACACACACACACATATATATTATATATATATATATGTATATATATATGTTATATATATATATTTTATATATATGTTTATATATATATTATATTATATATATTATGTTTATATATATATGTTATATTATATATATATATATAAATATATATATATAATATATTATATCGTGTGTGTGTATATATATATATATATATATATATATATATTAATATTGTCTATATATATATATATTGTCTATATATATATATATATATATATATATATATATATATATATATATATAAGTAATGCAGTCAGATGATATTATATCAGATGAAAGACCTTAAATGTCATACTTTCGCGTGCATGATAAGACTTCGCAGTGCTCAACACGGAAGAGCAAGGTGGCCAGCCTTCAAGTTTGATCGTGTTGGGTCGTGGATGTCAGGTACAAACTTGCCTTGAAAAAAAATGCCTTTTCTGAAGGCACCATCCAGCTGAGTTTATTGTTTATACATTTATAGAATGATCATTCTGCGTATAATTATGCTGAACCTTGCACACACACATATACACATGTACGTACATGTATAAGCACATATGTGTTTGACATGTGTGGATTTTATACATAACACATTTAAAAAAAATGGAAAGTAATTTGTGTTTCATTTGATGTTCAGTATAGTTGCAAAGGCAAATGTAAGCAGCATTCCTGTGGAGAACACGTAAAACTATTTATGACACGTGCAAACGGAAACAGCTGCTGAGTGGCAACCTGAACAATATTCCCTTTGTTCACGTAGGTATGCGACCAACTGCTGTTTATTATAAATTAACATTGTTCAACCAAAACCTAATCAATTGCGTAACGTTATTCAGATGACATAAATACAAACTTTGTGTTACACCCGCGATTTATGTTACACTGAAAGGCCGCTTTGTTGCTTTCGTCGTACGCGCTCATTCTATCTGTGAACTTCCAAAAGGTACACACAAATATACCATCCACAAAAAAAACGCTTTTAAAAATACTCCCAAGACACCCAGGATATCCCGAAAAAACGTAATGTATTTTTTAAAATCGATAAAAATCCCCGCTATATCACCAGAAGAAGTAAACTTGTTGAAAAGTCCCGGGTTTGTTCTGCCAAAGAGATTATGAAGTGCACCCACAAGGCCAAGCAAAAGAAACTCGCTCTTCTGACTGTCCTTGCGTTTTTTAGTTTTTTACGCCTCTTTTGCGGCTGTGTTCCAATTGGGCATCGTCTGTAAACGTGGCAGACTGGTACGTGCTTTTCCCTGGCTAGTGAGGTAAATACGGGAACAAATGACAAAGTGTGGAAAACACGCCAGGAAAAAAAGCGTGAAAGTTGCATCTTATTTCCCTTCGGTTAACTCGCATATCTCGACAGGGGAAGGAGGAGGGGTAAAATCAAGTTATTTTCCGAGATCAGCCTTTCGTTTCAGAAGGTGCAATTACGTTTCAGTTGGAATAAAAGAGGATGACATGTGACAGATGAGGCGAGAAAGGCTGAAGTGCTATCAGTGACAAAACGTTCTTGGGATTAATTTGTTTGTCAGACGTATTTTCTTCCTTCGGTCGGTTTCCATCATCGTGAAACTCTCTGTGGGTGTAACCTTAGTTTTGAACTGTTATGTGATGGGTCTTTTGCACCTTTTGAGAATGTGTATTGTATTTTGTAGGGTAACTGTCAGCAACTGTTTTGCCTTTTGGAGTAACTGTCATTTCCTTTGGATTATCTGAACAACCTTTGGACTTTGGTATTTTGAAGTGAACTATCAGTGTCCTTAATGTTAGTTATCGTTTTATTGCTGTTTTGAACTATCAGTGTCCATAATTGTTAGTGTTATGTTGTTTTGAACTTGTGTCCATATTTTCAGTGTTATGCTGTTTTGAACTGCCAGTGTCTGTAATTGTTTTGCTGTTTTGAATCATCAGTGTCTGTTTGTTATCAAGTAAATATGTTGAACAAAGTTACAGTTATGGTTTTTGCTTTTTTAATTTAGGAAAAGATTTACAATTGTCCAGAGTTGAACTGAGCTCAGGTACAGACAGGTAAGCTGTACTTACCAAAATAGTACTGCTTTACAGTTTAATCCACACAAGTAAAGAAGAACAGTGTAATCATATATCAACAGGGACTAAGGTGATTGTTTGGGCAAAATCCATTGAATGGCGGTGAGTGGTGCTTTCTGTGACCTCTCTTGCTTATTTGTAGCATTATCACTCATGTCTGCAGATTATTTATTTTACCAATGACTGCAACTTTTAGTCCTCTACAAGAATATCATCATCAAATTGCCCTAGCTTAGTGTATCCATACCTTAGAGATTAACCAAGATAATTTGTGACCTGATTTTAGGGAGAAAGTAGGTGTACAATTCTGTAAAGTTTTAAATGATTGTCTGAAATTGTGTAATGCACATCAGTACCATAAATTTTGTTTGCTAGAATCTTCATGATTGTAGAAAGTCTTAATGTAATTTTAGGACTGTCAGTATCAAAAATACAATGATCTTATCTGCTAGTGTTATTTTGGTATACCAGTTGATTTTTTGCGGTATTACTCCTTAGTAGAGGATTTTGTGCTTCAAAGAATGGATTTCACAATTTTTTTAAAGTATATGAACACATCCTGAAACCAGTATATAATGGGAAACCAACACCCAACCTAACCTTTCTTGCCTTCTATTTATTACCTAGACAGAGAGGCAAGCCCCCTGTACTCCCTTTATTAGCACCTTGTGCCAACCTATAGATAACAGACATTAAGAACTCTGTCCGTGTGAGGATGTTGTGGACTTTGTCTTTTAGCAGTGATATGCAGCAAATATTTTCATGATTTTGCGGTAAATATGAGGACGCAGCAGCTTAAACTATGTGGTTTCTGACTCAGTTTCTTACACTCTATATCCATGTGTTGCTCTCTGTAACTTAGAGCAAAATTATTTGCTTTATGGTAAGCAATATGTAATGATTATCAAATTTTAATCTTGCATATATGGACAATGTTCTGTTTTAATCTTCAAAGAAATTGTTATTCCATAACATCCAAATTAAACATTTATTTACATTAATTGTATGATAATGTAGTGTCTGAAAGGAAATGCATGTGCACACACATGCCCACACACATGCACAAAAAGTTCATGCCCAAACACTTGCACATATGAGCATGCATGCGCACATGCACCCACCCTTATCCACCTGGAAACAAACAAAAACTAGCAAGTAGTTAAACAAGCAAAGGAGGGGTGGAGAGGGTGACTGAACTATGATTCATAGTGATTTTCTCACTTCATCCAGAAATATTACCAATTAGTGGTTACTAATAGAATACAGAAATATAAATGTAGAAGTCACAGCTGGTTGGCAGGCAATTAGGCACATTCAGGCAGTCATTCATAGAGATAAATAAATAGATTGACATACAAATTTAGACTAATAGAGGTAATATGAGTGATCCCTATAACTTTCTCAATCTCAGTTTCAATAATAATGCGCAGGGTGCTAACAAGCACATAGCACACACATTAAAAACAGCAAATCATTTTTTGTAATTATTGGTTTAATCCAGGACTTATTTCATTTTTCAGTGGTTTTGAATCTTTACTATTGTGAAGTTACAATTTAAAAGTTTCCATCTTGATTGAATAGGTCCTTGATTGGTGTTATGGTAGCCAAACAGGTAATTGAGAGCTTCTGTGGTTGTTTTATGTCACAATTTATTTGCCATGAAATATGTATCAATTGATTTGTCAGATTTTCGAATAGTTTTATAAAGATGACTTTCATTTTTGTATAGGAACCAGAACAGAAGAAAAGTATGAAAGGAAATGACATTGATGAGCACAAGCAAATCATGTTGACTTGGGATGTTCTTACGGACTCCAAAATCCTCATAGTAAGGCTGCTGACACTGCCACTCTGTAGTTCATCAGCAAAGCTCACCACTCCTCAGTGTCTTTGCTTCCCTGATCTGGATCTGCTTCTGCCTCAGTTCTTTTTTCTGGGTCACCTCTGTTCTTTCTCAGAGTTGTCCATTGATCACTTGTGTATTTATAATCACCTGTGCATCTATTTTCTGTGCCGTATTTCTTTTATTGCAGCAATTGAGGAAGGAGTATTTTGGTTTAACCTCATCTGCATATTGATAGCAAAAAATAGTTGGTAGCATTATTAGCTGTCTGGGGTTGTAGAAAATAGGAAGAACATTCACCTAGTATATTTTTGGGTAACGTGTATTACCGGAAATTAGTATCATGTATAAAATGAAAAGATATAGTTGTCTCTTGTCTGTAAAGTTGCTATGGGTGAAATTCATTATGAGAAGAAAAAGGTCATTGTAATTATAAATCCTTACATAATGTTTTTATTGGTAATGGAAATTGTATTTTGTCGATTTACCATGTATATCATATATTTTTTTCTTTCATTTACAGGAAAGATGAGTGGGAAGTCTAAATGTGTACTTACAGAAAATGGCGTACTGGAGTTGTATAGCCAAAATTTACAACATTCTATTAATGTGCAAGTAAGTTTTTCTTTTCTTTTCTTTTTTCTTTTCTCTAATTTTCTTTTCTTCAATTTTCTTTTCTTTTTTCTTTAATTTTCTTTTCTTTGATTTTCTCTTCTCTTTCTCTTCCTCATCCTATTCTCTTCCTCTTCCTTTTCCTCTTCCTCTTCCTCTTCCTCTTCTCTTCCTCTTCCTCTTTCTTCCTTTCTTCCTTTCTTCCTTTCTTTCTTTTATGAATACCTTACTATTTTAATTTTGATGTATTAACAAACCAACTTTGCATAATATAACATAGAGATGAAATTCATCATACAAGCAGTTATCAGCTATTTACCATCAAAATTTCTCCTTTACAGGTTATCTTCGTAGCAACTAATGACATGATGTCTACCTCCGTTTATCTGACGGAAAACATGTCTCTCCCGTTGTCTTACTTGTGAAGAAAGATGGCAAGCCTGGTTTTGGTGTTGGTGCTGTTCTTACTATTCATGATGTAAGGGAACTGTAAAATTTTGATCTTTTTATGTGAATTAAGAAGTCACTGGAATGTCTTTCTTAGTTTTAGTTCTGGAGTAGTCAGTGTGCTTTTTGGTAATAGCTCGTGGTATCTCACTTTACAGAGAGAAAAATCTTTAATCCACTTTGCTTCAGATGTAGGAATGAGGGATTAAAATTGACGCATTAAGTGTGAAGAACTGAAGATATGGGATTTTAACCTTATTTAGACTGCTGTTAGTTTGTATTGAACTGTAGGTACTGGTAATATCTTTCTTTATTAAGATTGAAGTAGATCTAAATTTTACCAAGGTATCTACAGTTGTCAGTTGTGAATTTTTGTAGAATGAAAAGGAAAGAATGTGGATGTAAAAAGTAACATTGCTCGTTATCAAAGTGGTTACACAATGATCCATTTTGAAATTGTTTTAAAATTCTATAAAGGCATCTCTTCTTGCAGGTTGCAATGCATATAGCACCAGGGAAATCGATAAGAATGAAAAAGATAGTAACTTAGTAGAAGTTGGGTTTAACCAGGTGATTATCAAAAGTATAATATACTGCAAAGTCAGTCATCTGTTGGTAAAATCCTTGGATCTTTGGATCAATCTGCAACATATAGGGACGCTATCAGACATGTCCAAGAACCATTAGTAAGTAGTATTTTCTGTTGAGTTTTTGTTGTACTCTTGATATATGGAAAAATTTTGTTTCAATGCATAACCTCTTTATATCATTTATTAATGTTTGTTTCCTGTTTTCTACAGAGATTAAATGATTGTAAATTTGAAGCCTATATTAAATTTGTAAGTATATACAGGTGGTATGTTGCTTTTTTTATATTTTTTCTCTAATCTTATATTGCATTGATGTAAATGTCAAGTAATTGCAGCAAAGGACTAAGTGTGAAGTTAAGATATTCACATTGAAAATTGAAATGAAGGTTTTTACTTTTTAACAGGTTAAGTGATTAATTTAAACTTGAATGTTTCCTTCAGGATGCTAAAACATGCAAGCAACTCATGGCCGAGGGTGAAAAGGCACGAGAAAAGGGCAACTACTATTTTAACAAAAAAGATTTTAATCAAGCAATAATCCATTATGATATAGGTATGCATGATGCTAGAATTGTTTTCCAGTGTAAAATAAAATAATATGCTCTGTTTGAATTTGCTGAAGACAAGTACAATAAATTAACTGAATTCCATCTAAAAAAACAAAGCAAAAAATTATCAACAAAAATTGATATATAATCACTCATGTATGTCTTATATATCATGTTGGTTATTTGTCTTGCTATTTATATGACCACCTACATTTGGCCTCGGCAGCAAAGAAAAAGGACCCTTACGATCACCGGGTTTGGTCCAACTGCAGTCAGGCGCTCTTTAAGGTGGGGCAGTATGCCTATGCTGAGTCGGATGCCCTCATTGCCATCAAGTTGAACCCTTTCATATGAAGGTATGTCTATCTGTAGGTCTAGTTTACAAACTAGATTTCTCTCTCTCCACTTTTGTAAAATATTTTATTTCTAGTGTCATTGTTGTTCAGTCATAGTAGTCATAGTCTTATTCATTGCTATTACCAGTGCTTTCCATTATTGCTGTTATAATTGGCTGTCTTAATTATCATTGTAATCTATTGTCATCATCTTGTGTGATTAGACTTGTAGCTATTCTGCTTGTGTTATTTCTATATTTATGTACATGGATGCCTCTTTTTGTTTATATGTTTTTTTGTGCTTGTTAAAAAGTTCTTATTGATTTTGATGGATGTTACCCACAGTGAAAAATTGTTTGATGTTTAAGAAATCTATTGAAGAAGTTAGCTTATATATTGTTATTGTTATTATTATTATTATTATTATTATCATTATTATTATTATCATTATTATTATTATTTTTGTTGTTGTTGTTGTTATTGTTATTATAATTATTGCTATTGTTCTTAATGTTATTGTTATTATTATTCAATGAAACATAACAAAGGAAAACACATTTATAGAGGTTAAAGAAAACAGTGTTTGTGTTAATTTCTATGAAAATTGCCTTTTTCCAGTTTCTGTGTGCTTTTTAGTGATAGATTTGTTATAAAGTTTATATATAAAGTTTATTTTAAGGTCACAGTTTGACAGTTTTTTTTTAAGTCTGTACATTTTTTGCAGGCCTATTATCGAGCAGGACAGGCTGCCTCAAAACTGTCCAGGAAATCCATTGCGGAAGTCTATGCACGCTCTGGTATTTTTGCATGTGGCAGCAGTTCAGAACTCCTACAGTTATTAGAAGAAACTCTTAATTCCTCCAAAAAAGGTAAGGCAGTTTGCAAGTTGAAAAAAAAGTAAATCAAGTATTTAGGGAAAGAAATGTTATATTTTTATTCAAATGCATAATGCTGCAATCTTTAGTGGCAAAATTACATATTATATGTGATCTTTTTTCATCCTTTTAGCCAATATAGAAATTGCAGCAGCATCATTATCTTCAACCAGCATATCCGTTACTAGCAAGTTAGAGCAGGAATATGCCAAACTTGGCTCTAATACCCGTGAGTACTTATTTAGAATTTTACCAATACTCAGTGTGGGTGTGGGTGTGAGTATGGGAGCGTGAGTGTAAGTGACTGTGTAGGTGTAAGTATGAGTGAAAATGTAACTGAAAGTGTGAGTATGTAGCTAATGTCAGCATAAGTGTAAATGTAAGTGTGGTTGTGAGTAAGAGTGAAAGTGAAGGTACAAGTTTAATTGTTAGTGTAATTAAAAGTGTGGGTGTAAACATAGGTGTATGTGTTCAGAAATATTGATTATAGCATAATCAAATTGCTTCAGTTTAGGCTCATTTTCAGAATTGGAAATTTTTCATAATGTTGAATAATACATATTGATAGGAAGTCACACAAAATACTTTCATGTAATGGAAAATATGTTTGTAAAATCTTGACTTCATCTAGTTTTGAAATGATTTTTAAAATGCATTTGCGCTTCAGCCTATACGTACAAAGTGACAAAGGGAACGCAAGCTAATATCGTGGAGGTCACCATACATGACAAATGTGAAAATCAAAAGGTATGTAAAACTTTTTCCTTGGGGAGGAGGGTGGCAGTTGGGTTGTTAGGACATCTTTGATTTCATATTTTTAATTTGATAGCCAACAGTTGTGATTTCTTTGTGTTGAGTGTTAACTTGGGTAAGAACATTTTTTCTTTAAATATTTTTGCTTGGATAGCCCATAGTTCTGAGCCTCACATGTTAGTATTTTAAACTTGATTGGCTTCTGTTTTTACAGGGAACAGGGAAAAAGTCTAAACAAGAGAAAGGATCAAAGGAAAATCTAGTACAGTAAGTCACCAAGTATTTTAAATTTTGAAAACCCTCACTCAGTTGTTTGAATGGTTATTCTGATTATAGATTTTTTAAATAATTAGATATACCTGTCCAGGAAGATCTTGCTGTATATGCAGTAGTATGTATATCCTCAATCTGCTTGTGCTGACAGTGTTTTAACCCATTGCTACAGGGGTGGCATGTACATACATGCCATGCTTACAATGGGTTTACTTTATTAATTGTATTTATGCATAGATAAATCACAAGTGCTTAGTCACCAAGGAGTCATTTACTAATCCTAATTATCTCACCTGTTACCCTTTTCCTTTATTTTCAGAAATATTTTATTTTATATTGCTGTTAGTGTTGTTCATGACTAATAATTCTAATGCCAAAAGTATTGATAACAGCATCAATATTAATAGCATTAATTTCCCCCCCAAAAAAAAAAAAAAAAAAAAAATCAAGAAAAGGGGAAATCATTTAAGGTCAAGTTGACTTTAATTGGCTCCTTGGGACTACTAATTGGCATATCACAAGACAATACATCAGATTTTTCCTGGCAGTATTGGGTCATGAAGTAGTTGATTTCAGTTAATTTCTTATCAAATAGAAGACCAGAGTTGTGGTTAAAACAACATTGAAAATGAAATGAGGATTTTCTGAAACTTGCAACTTGTTCCATGAATGTTATTGAGGTGATTCTTTTTCGTTATTATCTATGGCTTTGGTTTATTTTTTCATCTTCCATTACAGTATTGCAGGATTGGCCCAGTTGGAAGAACGTTTAATGAATGAAGTACATGAAATGTGGGATAAAGGTGAAGAGAGAGAAAACAATAAGCAGAAAGGTAATAACCATGAAAAGGAGAAAAAGGTAGAAGAAAAGCGAAGAACTAAGGTAGAAGAGATAGGAAGACTGGTAAGTGTTTTACAGTGCAGGTTTTGCATGTCAGTAATGCTTTTTATGCATTACAGATTATTTGCTGTATCAGTATTACTATTTACTATTGCTTAAGGTACTAGTATTCAGATTTATAATTGTAAGGTTGGGTCTGTCATCAGTTACTTCTTGGAGCAGAAATAAGAAAAGATGCCCCCACATAGCAACTATCATTGTATGAATAGCAAACAAGTTCTGTTGGATAGGTATTATTTTGTTTAAAGAAAAGAAAAGAAAAATATGCTGTACATATTTACATGTATATATTTACATATTGATGTAGTTGACATAATTCTTAAAGATTGACAGAAAACTGCAAACAGTCATAACAGTTGTATCTCATTTTTAAACAGATCTATTAATGCAGTTTAGAGACCATAATGTTAAGACTCAGGAAGTCTGAACTGATTTGAATTGGCAAAGCTAATGTAAAAATTTACATTTTTTATTTTGGACATACCAAAGTCAGTTTTGTGGCATTTTTGTACTGATATTACTTTAATGGTTTAAAACTTGGTTTTTCTGCCTCTAAACTTAACCCATTGGATCAATGTGCCTCGCAGCTCACATGCCTAAATCTAGGTATTAGGCTTACTAAAATTGTAACTCCCCTGGGTGTTTGGCTTGTAGGCCTAGCCCACATAAACTCTCATGTATTGTATCAAGACTTCTTGCTTCCTCTTTGCAATGATATCTCCCTGGATATATAAACATTTTTTCCTTTTTGGCCATTTTCTCATTTGATATGCTATATCAGAATAGTAATAGTGTTATTGTTGAGCAGACTTCATACTATCTTTGTAGCCAGTCCTAACTCTGTGCAGTAATAATTACATTAGCTTACATTGTACTGATTGTGCCATTTCTTCAATATTTTAATTCTATTCCGTGTTCTGTAACACACCTTGTGCTACTGGTGACAGCAGGTACAGGTTGTATTACAGAACATTGGAAATAATAAGAGTCCCTTCCTTCAA
>NW_020872753.1:380745-388245 GCF_003789085.1 Penaeus vannamei | reverse complement strand
GGTTTAAGGATTGCCTGTCAACGCAAGGTCATGACAGTGCTACTGAAGAGATTTATGTTACGTAAGTATTAAAGTTTAATTGGGATTTTGAAAAACTAAAGGGGACATTTCTTTGTGTTGATGTAAAAAGGAAATATTGTAACAGGTTGATGTTATTGATTTTCAAGGTTGATTGGTTTGACAAGTTGATGTAACTGTTTCCTCAGAATGAAGGATCAGCTATAGAAAACGATATTGAATTTTTAAAGATTATTTGGGAAAGCTGAAAATCAAATCAGTTTATTTCCAATTTTTAAAGTTAGAATGTGTATTGTGTATAGGAAAGGACATTTTATCTACCTAGTTGTTCACAAAAGTGATTTTTTCCCAAAAAACACAGAGATCCTGAATTTAAAGGTTATTTAGAAGTCACATGTGAAGAGAACTGCATTATCAGCTACCATCCCTGCTGTTGGAAGGCTCATAAAGAGTATCAAGAGGACAGAGTCGGCAAATTGTCAGACAAAGTGAGAAAAGTTCAGATTTAGTAATAGAAATTGTAAACCATATAGAGGTGTGTATATAGTGTAGTGACTACTTCAACTTTATAGAGGTGGTGAAGTGGCCTGGTGACTAGCTTCTTTATATGAATTGGATAATTAAAAATTTTGATTTTATATTCTGTAATTTTGACTTTTATGAAGGCTAACACATCAGCTTTGTCCACAGGATTTCTTAGGCACAGACTGCATAACTCCAGACTGTACAGGAAAGATTTCTTGTATTCACATCTATGATGAGACTGGAAACTTGAAAATTGAATTAAGTAACAAGAAAGATAAAAAGAATGCTCAAAATTCTGTTAAGCAAAAGAAAAAGAAGTGAGTTTAATTCTTTATGACTGTTCTAATACTGTAATAATGTGTGATAATACTTACTGCATGCTTATATATATTTCAATCCCATGGATTAGTTATGAGGTTAATATTTTTTCAATACAGGGATAAGAAGAAGGAGAAAGCTCAAGCAAACAAAAATGCAGACAAAAAGAAAACTAAACATGAGAGTGTGAGTGAAGATACAGTCAGTACAGAAAAGGTATGTAAATTTATTAGTAACACAAGGTACTGTTAACCCTACTTGTGCATCTGTAGTCTAAAATTTTGTACCCTCTGGACGATTTGAGAATGAAGGTTTCAGAATTAAAGTTAGCATTAACCCATTGGATCTGTATGCTTCTCTGCCATCATGTGACCTAAATATAGGCATTAGACACTGCTGGCTCTATGGCCTGTAGGCCAGGCACACAAGAACACTTGTGTACAATCACAAGACTCTATGCCTCCCTTTGCAATGTTATTTTCTCTTTAAGCTAAAGCATTTTTAGCTATTTATGCATTTTGCAATGTCTAATTTGTCATTTGATTTGCTTTATCTAGATGGTAATAGACTGTTCTCCTTGCACAGCCTGCATATCATATCTCTATGTAGCCTATAACTTAACCTAATCGTGAAGGATGTCCCATATATGAGACACCCGAAAAAAATCAACAATGCCGGGCGTCCCGCCAGTTTGACGTTGTATCGGGGTTGCGCTCCGACGCAGCAGCGGGCAGACAGACTCTGGGAAGCTCTGCCACCAGTTTTGTAGCCGCCCGGAATATTTTATTTTTGACTACAAAATGTACCCGTTGTGAATGGGTTAATGCAGTGATAATAACAAGAAGTAACTTTTAGTTTTTTTTTCTGTATTTTTTTGTAATATTCAAATTTCTGTAATACAACCTGCACTGATGGTCATGGTGAGCAGGAAAAGGATCTAATGTAAAGAGTGTGCTCCCTGGAACCAGCACTCTTCCAGCCATGACACACAGACATTACATTCCACACTCGTTGATCAATGGAAATATTGCAAAAGCTACTTCCTAAATTTTTACCAAATAAGTAATCACCCTCCAAGAGGTTTGTACATTCGTAGCTATTTTTTCCTGGCCTTCAGCCGAATTACTCATGATGGCAAGTTCACATCACCCCAGCCTACAGCCAAATTTCCCATGATGGTATGTTCATGTCACTTGCCCCTTCGGCCAAATTTTTTCATGATGTGATGCTCTATTATCTGGATTGTAAGGGTCAAGGTACTCACTTCATATACTACAGAGCATAAGAGTACAAATGTGCACCATGTTTAATAAAAAATTACATCATTTGTTTGAACCTAGTGATTGGAAGTATTACATGTGATATGAGAAAGATGTTTTCTCTATGGTTTATGTTGTTAATTTTCCAATGTACACACTGAAATTATTGTGTCCAGTAGCACTAGATATTTGATATACTTAATGGCCTTTCTCAATGATAGGTTGAGAAATAAGATGAAATGGTTTAGTTTGTATGTATATTACTTTTTTATCGTATTTGCAGACACAAGCCAAAGCAGATAATGAAGCTGAAAAGACTAAAAGCTGTAAATAATAATGAAACAAACAGTGATAAAAAAAAGTAAGTAAAGGGAATACCTAATGAATTCATGTTGGAGATGTTCAGAATGTTTTGTAATTTTGGCAATTCAGGAAAGTCAAGTTTTCCTTGGATGAAATAGTCATCAGGAGCAATGTTCACACATATTCTAAATAGCATCCCAAATCCTTGATGAATTTGTATTCTACTGACTAGTTACTCACAATTCTCACATATATATAATTTGCTTTTTCAAAGGACCCAGCCAGTGTGCCAAATCTTCCAATAGACCCGGAGAGCCTGGAGAGTTCCCAGGTTATCGTCTTAAAACCCACAACGGAGCGCGAGGAGCCGACGGAAACCAAAAATTCGAAGAAAAATAAAAAAAAGAAAAACAAGAAAAATAAAGCCATCCAGCCTGATCTGCTTGGAGATCCATTAGAGTGTGAACAAAGCAATCAGTGAGTTTTTTTTTTTTTTTTTGATATTTGGATATGCAGATTTTTTGTTTGATTATATATGAATATAGTGATATATAGTACATGCAGACTGAAAGGGCTGGATTAGGGTCATATCGTACCAGTAAAGCTGATTCGAGTATAATTTTACACCTGGTAGCATTTGTCGAAAATCAGTGACTGCAGAATTTAAGAGGATCAAATATGTAAATATTGATTTATTTTCAGGAATGAATATGTTGCTCGTTGAAACTTCTAAAACAGCAGAGAGAAGCTCTAGAAAATGATAATGTTCCTTTACTCAAAGTCCCCCTTGCAATACCCACTCGGGAAACACCCTCGGAGCAGGTTCTAGAATTGGTAAGTTGTTGTGACCCCTCATAAAGACATCCTATGGGGTTATTTTTAGAATCTGGCATCATTGTTCAAAAATTATATCAAATAAAGTTTTCTAATTGTCATTATGATCAATGTTGCATAATGTTACTTTACAGTTAGATCCAGACAATCCCTTCTATCTCCCTGAACATCTGAGGGACAACCCTAAGGCTCTAGAATCAGTTTTACAAAGCAAGATGTCTGCTGGCTCTTCAGTGTCAAGCCAAGTATCTGGCATTTGTCCAGAGAGCATCACTGTCCTTCTAGAGTAAGTATATGAAAGGTGTTACCAAATTGTTATGGAAATATCTTCGTTAAGGCAATTTTTTTTTCTGAAGTTCCAATGTTTGGCTAATCTACTAATTTGACATTTTGATTATGAGAGGGTATATTGATAGATAAATAAATCTGTAATTTACTGAAAATAATGACCTTGCACAAGTCTGTAAAGGAGCTGGAAGAAAGGCCAACCACACAATGCTACATCTGGGGTGATCACAACCAAATAAAAGAATTGGCTTGGAAGGAACAGCATCTCTTCAGTATAATTTCACAATCTGTATATTTCATTACAGCTTCATGTATGATTGGCTGAAGTCGGAGGGACCCATGTCCATCACAGATGCTCGCATAAGACAATATGTGGAGGAAAACTTCCCCCCTGAAGCTAATACACATGTTGTACAGTGTGGAGGGATCAAACAGTTTCTCTTGCAGTCTATTAATTTTGCCATGATAGATGAAGTAATATGTGTCAGAGACCACGTTGTAAGAGCTCAAGAAATGATCCGGAAATCAGTATTGGAACGGATGAATACGTCACGGTACCTGATAAGGTCAGTTATTGCTCTGTTGGGGGTTGAATATTTATTGTGGATCACTAAATTTTTATTGATTGTGGAAATATTTTGATTTTGATATGTAATATTGAAAAAACTTGAAACCTGTCTACAGTGATGGTCGCAGAGCCAAGAAATTTACACACCTCTTGGATGACACAAAGAGCAGCTGTTCTTCGTCGTCTTCTGCATCCCATGTGGCAGGCTCAGGTGTCTCTTATGCCTCAACGGGACTTTCGGGTACAACAACTTCCTCAGTGAAGCTTGTCAATGGGGAAATGAACAATAACAGCAAGGACTCCAGGAAGAATGTACCAAGCAGCTTCACCAGTGGCCTTGATGAATTTGATACTTCTGATGTGAGGACTCAAATGTGTTGTTTTATTGAGCCTCTCTTTGATGCATCACTTAATGATATTCTGTCAAGTTAGAAAAGAAATTGTCATGCATATGTATGGTTACCTTTTTTTCGAGTTCATAGAGTACATCCTGTTGAATTATTATGTTTAATGATTTGAATTTTTATTTAAGTGTATATTTAAGTTTTTAGATTTTTTTTTGTTAGTATAAACTTAGAAATATTTTAATTATGATTATACATGATTGATAGTAATTCTATATGAATTTATTGCAGATGCCAGCAGTGCGTCCAAAACTTAATCCACAGCCCCAGAGTTTGAACCTCGATCAAATGATGAAGAGGAAGAGGACTTCAACAATCAAGTCTGCTCAGAAGGTATGTTGGCCAGGGTTTGTCATTGAGGATGCATCCAAGTAGGATTAAGAATTTGTTTGCTTTATTGTGAAATGTTATTGTCATTTTGTATGATAGGTTCTATCCTTTATTATTTATATGTTTAAATATTGTGATTATTATTTTTGAAGGTACAGATGAAAGGAATTGCAAGTTGTTTTATATCATTTTTTAAGGGTAAAATGGAGAGGCAAATAGAGAGGCATTTTCTAATATTATGTTTCATTTTTTTTTTTGAAATACTGGTGAGGAAGAGAATGGCATGGGATCTCTTATTGTTACTGATTGTCTTTAATGCAGATGAAGAAGAAAATATCAAGACTTCTAACAAGTGCTTAAGGACTTCCAAACCCTCAGAGTGTGAATCAAATCAGGATCCTGGAATTGCAACACAGGATGGAGATGAACTGTTCCAGTCAGATGATGATGAGGAATACATGGACGATGAGGAGGAAGAACAGGTTGGTTGGGAAGATGTGGGGAGGGTCTTGATGTTCACTTATTTGCCCTGTTGCATAAATGAAGTGTTAACATTGATGTGTTTAGGTAGTCTTTTATTGATAGCCAGTAGATTAGTCCATAGCAGGTATTAATTTTTAAGAATAGATTAATTCCTGGAATGTTTAGTCTTGATCAAGGTGCATTTCTCCCACAATATGCTTAGAATTTAGTTTCAATTTTTTTTTTCTTGTTTTGGTGGTTTGTTTTCAAGACTGGTTTAAGAGACTTATCTTACTTGGAGGTATAGTCCTCAAAGAAATAAGAATGTTTCACCATTTACAAAAAAAGGACCACATTTGATTTTAAGTATTTACTACTAAATTTAAAGAAAAGTAAGAGGTCCTAGATGGCCAAGTGTAAAAAACAACAATAATAAATGTTTTTTTGTTCACAGTATACTGAGAGCCTTGAGAACCAACTTAAACAGAAGCAAGAGCAGATTCAGACGTTGAATGACCGGCTGTACCAGATGAAGACTCAGATGGGCTTGGAGATCACAAAGCTCAAACAACAGGTGCAAGATATCAAGGAAGAGAAGAGGGTATGGGATTCCCTAACTGTTGTTTACAGTTTTGCATGTTGTTTAATGTGACTGAAAGTTGGATATTGAATATAAATGTATGCTCTTGATTTTAAGATTCTGAGAAATAAGAAGGTTGCTGGATTTTTATATCTGTAGAGCTTATTAATGAAGCCTTCAAATTTTACAGACAATTCAGACAGAAAAAGAGAGTTTATCAGCCCAGCGTGAAAGTGAGGCTAAGAAGCTGCGTTCTGAATTGTCTCGCTTACAAGAGGAGATGAAGGCAACGCAAACACGCACTCAGTCCCTAGAAAACAAGTGCGAGAGATCAAATGACCGTGCCAATGAGTTTGAGGCCAAACTTATGGAGGAAACAGTATGTGAAGAAGCATTTGTTTTATTACTAAAGTTTTGTTTTATTCAACTATAATATTGTTTATTATTATGTTTTTTTTTCAGTAGGAAGCTTGTTCAATATAAATAATTTTGTTTGTCTTATTTTAATTTGATTATTTACAGACATGTATTTTTAGTGATGTGAAAATTTGTGTTCAGGGGCTTGGTTATCTTTTGAAAAAAAAGAATAGAAAAATAAATAAAATAAAAAATAAAATAAAAATAGAAGTAAATGATTACATCTTTCAGTATATATATATTTTTGTTGTACCTTGACTGTCCATTAGCAAGTGCAGTCCTACATTCATGACATCATTCACTAAAAATCACCTGGATCTTTGATAATTGATTCCAATAATGTTGCAATGTTATAAATACATGATAACATATTGTGCTGAGAAAGGAATAGATGCAGGGAAGACCTCAAGGAAGAGGGGTGGGGAGGCACGTACCTGATGCCTGCCAGCCCCTGATCCCTGAAGTCTCCCATCCCCTTCCCCATCTGCCCCACCTGACAAGAGGTCACGTAACTGGTCAAAGTGGGTCATTCAGTTTGTCAATTACCGTTACGTCATGATGCGCTACCCACCCTTTCTTGAGGTCTTCCTTCCCCTCTGCCCCATCTGAAGGTGGGAGGGAAGATCTCGGGAAGAGGGTGAGAAACTGTTTTTACTGCAAATACAGGAAGGAGTGATTTGCAAAGGTAAATTTGTAAAGTTTTAATAACACACAAAAGATAAAAGACCTTTTATATGTACAGTGGTGAGGGAAAAGGAAAGGGGGGAGAGGAAGGGGAAGGGGAAATGCATCATCATATGAATGCCAAGGATGTAAGTTTGCCATAGGCTTTAGTTGTAGGCCCTGTCCTGAACCTTTCGGCATAGGCTGACACCCAGAAAAGTACAAACTCCTCAGCTGTCAGCATAGGCTGATGATCGGTAAATATGAGTTAATAGTGTTTTGATAACATTATGATAGTCATAATGTTAATAATAATTACAGTATTGAGTCATTATGTCAATAATTAATTACAGTACTGATAGTAATTGTATAAAAGAAGAAAAAAAATTCCCCCAAATCAGGGAGAGGGGAAATCAGGTGAGGTCACTAGCACCCACTTATTGCATTCTCTGAAAACAGTGGACAGTTAGTGATCCTGCAACCAATAGGTTTAGTTACTCAGACAAAGCAACTAAAAGTCAAAACCACACA
>NW_020872753.1:363278-370645 GCF_003789085.1 Penaeus vannamei | reverse complement strand
TTTTTTTTTTTTTTTTTTTTTTATCGTTATAGATCTTGTCTTTTCATTATAGACTTAATTAATTACTATAGTGTTATCAACATTATTAACAGCAACATTGGATACCAGAAAATATTTTTGAAAATTGAGGAGACAGGAAGTACTCGTAATTGGCTCATTTGTGACTTAGTACTTGTGGAGCCATCTATATGTAAAAAACAATTACTAAATCAAACACAGTGGGCATGGCATGTATGCACATGCCATCCCCAGCGCATAGGGTTAATTTTCCATGTTACTGCATAGTCTGCCAAATGATGAACATTACTCTTTGAAACATCATGTAACAAGCAGACAACACTGTCAAAAGATAATAATTCTTTCTTGGCATATTCTCAGCTTCCAGTATTTAAAATGACATTTACACACATACACTTCACAACATTATATGTGCAAATTAGTATGAGTAAATTTCAAGTTCATACTGTTGATGTAACACCCACAACAAGATTTCACTCATCATGTCTTACTTTACCTTCCTCAGATATTAAGATTTATGGACATTCTATTGCTTCTTTTTACTTTCTTCAAGAAATATGTTACTTATTTTCCTGCATGTGACATGTTCAGTAGATATAGTAGCTCAGGGTTGGTGGCAAAGTGATGGTGGTGGCAGAGGCAGAACACTACATCGTCATATGGTGGAGTGACAGATTTTTGTAATTTTCTGTTTATATAGCGAATGACAGGCTCTTCTTTTGTTTTGAGGGAATAGCTATATCTTAGAGGAACATATCTACACCTGGGTACCTTGTAGAACATTCATTCATGCTTGTAAGAGAAAAAAACAAATGTTTATATTCACATACAGGGTTGGCTAGCTGGGCTACTCTTGTCATGACCCTCTTAATGCTATTTAAATATGAATCTGCTGATAGATTTCACAAGTGCCTTCTTTTATTCATCAGTCATGTTTTAAAAATGCTAACAAGTGGAAGAAATTGCATTTGAAAGCTGTGAAATGTCATGATAATGTGGTTTAGGAAGGGTGGTGTATCATATGACCAGGGGCAGGTCCAGAAAACTTTCTGGTGGGAGGCACAGGGGGTAACAACACTAAATCTGGGGGGACGCCACATTACATATACAGAGGGGCCATTACGAGGAGTCAATAACCATTGAGTGGGCACACTGGCTGGCCAATCAGATTTCAGGGGGGCAGGCGCCCCCCTGTGCCACCATGGAATCCCGCCTCTGCATATGACATTTTAATGCCTGGGAGCATGCATATAAACCATACTATTTAGATGACATTAGAATACAGATACTGCCCTTAAACTTTTGGGGTATTTTGCTCACACACCCTTTATTTTGCGAATGGTCTAACTTAAATGCAAATTTTGATCAATTTTCCACCTAGAAAATTGACCCTTGACCCCTCCCCACCCTATGTTTTTACTTGTTACAGTATTACGATAATAGTTATTTATTATTTGATAGGCAAAGCAAATGAAATTCTTGTATTTGCTCAAAAGTTCAGTGATTCATGATTGAGTTAAGCATACTGCATATCTAAGATATTATTTATAACATAAGCCACTCATGTCAGATGATCTCTTATCTGATCATGGCAAAAACTACAGTCGGTTGGGTTACCTGAACCAAAGGTATTTTGATTTTGGCCCAAGGCTCTTTTTCTCCACTTTGCAATTCTATTAACTCTTTCTGCTGATATGTGTGTGCTGTCATGCTATTTTCCAAGATGTGTGTTAGTTATTGGTTCTTCCCTCCAGGTAGTGTAAACTCTGCAGTAATAGTAATAACAAGTATCACAGTCATTTGCGTTATTTTTCATACTTTCAAATTATGGGAATTTTCGTAATGCAGCACACACTGCTGCTATTGACGCACAATAATAGGTTCCTGCGTGTGGATATTGTGTCCTCCCTGAAGCTGGTGCTCTACCAAGTATGGCTCATCGATGTACACTTCACCTCTTGTTTACCAGTGAAAATAATGGAAGAGCCCTTAGGGGCAGTCCCCCTCCAAAATCTTTGTGCACTCATGGTAAGGCTTCCCCATCACCCACCATTTGGCAGTGATACCCTATGGCAAGATTCTCCCATCACTCCAACCCACAGAAAAAAAATTTTATGATGGGAAATTCCTGTCAGGCATCCCTCTCCCAATTTTTTTTCAAGACTAGTCATCCCAGTAACCCAAATCCAATGTGTTGAATGCAGATTATAAGCAAAATACCTCCTACTTTACTAAGATTAAGTATTCGTTATGCAAATTATTCGGGGGAAAGTTGAAACATAAGAGATCGATGACGATTGACCTGAAAAAATGAAATGAAAATTAGAGAAATGCCAAAACTTTTTTTTATAGAATTTTTCTACCATATTGCTCAAACCTCTCATTGCTGCTGCCATCATCATTGTCATTATCATCACTTTTTATCTCAATTTTCCCTTACTCTCTCCGGTAGTACCCCATTTACTAGCTTCTCTTTCCCCTCATACTACAGTTTTTCAGTTCACAGACAGCATTGTGAATCAGCTGGAATCCATCCATTCATATTATATTACACTGCTAAAAGAACTGTCATGCTTGCCAGGCTGCCAAGGGGTTAGACTCTGCTACTCTGCTATTCAGTCTTTTTATATATTTTCTCAAAGGAATTATGCTTATTGTTCTCAAACCTGCAGTATGATTTTATCTAGGAAAGAATTGCAAAACCTAATTTTCAGACTGAAAACATTTTTGGAGCAGTCTGTTCATTTGTTGGCTAAAGGGTTAAATGATGATTATAAGATACTATTACTTGTGATACTGTTATAACTATTTTGAACATATAACACTAGTGATAACAGAATATTCAAGGAATGGGGTAATTGATATCAGGTAGGCTTGTATTTGGCTCATTCATGTCTTAAGTGCTTGTGGAGCTATGTGTGTGTAAAAAATATAAAGCAAGACCATAGGGAACAGGAAATGCTCCTTCCCGTTGATGCTGTTGAGATAAATGTGAGAAAACTAGGTTGCATCTCTGGATATGTTCTTCCATGCTCCTTTTTTCTCTCCAGTATATCAGCTTTCTCATTCTCTTCCTCATCCTGCCAGTCATCCTTTCCACCATCAATCTTCAGTTACCACTGTTCTGTTCGCCTTTCCCATGTCTCTTCCATGTTTTTCTCTTTCTCTTAGCATTCCCATCTTCTCTTGTCACAAATGCTGCTCAATCTCCCCTAAGCTTCTTCAGGCTTCATGTTCTCGCTATCTCTTCCCTTTTTGCCCGGCCCACCCGCCCATTCTTTCGTTTACTTTTCGCTCCTCCTTCCTTATTCTGTCTTTTCCCTTTTGCCCTTGCCCTCCTGCCCATTCTTCTGTTTACTTTTTGCTCCTTCTTCCTTTTTGTCTTTTCCCTACACATTATCATGTTGTCCAGAGAATAGGCAGAGTAGACAAGATTGAAAAAAAAAGAGTAATAGTCAAGAGGTGAGAGAGAGAGAGAGAGAGAGGGAGATGGAGAAGAAATAGGAGAAGAGAGAGGACTAGAACAAGAAGGAATATGTATGTACACATTAACATACAACTTACAAGTTGAAATCTGGCACACTTTCATTGCGTGATGATCATATCAACTGGATCGTAGGGGTTAAAAGTTGATCAAATTAATGTTTCTAATGTGGGACACCACAGCTGTACATATCTGCTGCACACAAAGAATGCCTGTCAGTAGAATTTTTTAGTCTTGATAGCAACAACTAGCAAGTATGCAAGAAAATTTTAAGAATATGGAAAAATATGTGATCTATATTATCTGTGATAGTTAACTTTACAAGGAAGTCTGACTAAGCAAAGAAATAGCAGGTATTCATCCTTGATACTATTTTAAAAATCGACATTTCTCTTATCAACCTTATTTTTGTTTTGTGATATATTATGCCTATAAATAATGGCAGATGTATTATAACTATTAGTTTCACTGTCATTTATTAATACCACTAATGCTGGTACTGATTACAATTTTACTAGTGTGACTCTATTACTGTAATTCTGTTGAGAGAGTGAAAGTGAGTGAGTGTGGATGTGTAAAAGTTGTAAATTTTCTTCAAATTTGCATTGATCTAATGGATACAAGACTCCATACTCTAAAAAGTCATTATTGTAAAGATGGTCTAATGCAATGTCAAGTTTTATTAACAAAAAATAATGGGGAAAGTAAGATTTTTTCTGGATCTATTTTTTTTTCTTTTCTCTTTATTCTTACTGATCTCTAGTCATGACAAAAAAGTGATAACAGATGAACTTCAGTGTAAGCATTTGTTCCCATAGTTACTTCCAAACCTTCTCGTGAAAATTACTCCTGTTTTTAAGTTCTTTTATGATACTGTGATTTATAACATAGTGCCGTTGTCATCATCAGACCCACACTTTGTTCCCAAACTTTGAAACTTGATTGTATTGCTATAGCTGACTGGCAGACAAAATCACTGGGATATATATACCTTTTTTTCTCTTTTGCTCTTTCTCTTTTTTACTCAAACAATGATTACTTACTCTAAAAATAAGATTTCTGGAAGTGTTGTTAAAAAAATCACACCCAGGAGTCTAGTCTTTAGAAGTAACTATGATCTGTTTGGTTGAAAAATTGGGGACAAACATGTACTGTCAGTCAGTTGTAATTAAAAATAGATTACTCAGATTTTGCCAAGGTGAGTGTTGCATTCAGAAAACAGAAACAGTTGCCAAAGTAGTATTTCAGTGATCTGATTCATGAAGTTTGTCTGTCTTCAAGTGACCTGCGACCTGTTACAGATTCTTTATTAAACAGATCACTGAAAGTCTACACTGATGAGGTAGCATACATGGCTTGTGGTAAAAAGTCATATTAGGTTCACTGTACAGGGAATTCAGACAGAGGTAAATGTTTTTTGTGGTGGTGATGCCAGTCACACTGCAAGAAAATAAAAATCTCCTCACCTGAAGTCTGAAGCCCAGTGCACCTGATGGTCTTTTGCAACAGCTTGCAAATAAGTAATAATGGAACAGTTTCTGTACCTGCAATGGAAGCAGCATCTTGTGCAAGTAGTGGCTCAGTAGTAACTGTTTCCCTTGTGTTTTAGGGTCTGGTGATGACAGAGGGGCCTATGGTGCGTGACGAGCAAGGGAGGGTGTGCTACCGCTGCCTCTACTGCCCACGCATTGACTCCGACAAGAGCAAGTGGCGGCGACACCTCCGGACGCACACAGGGGAAAAGCCTTATCAGTGTGCAAAGTGCCCATACCGTGCTACTACGAAACATGCTGTTGTTCGACATGACAAGTTCAGACATTCTGTAGAGGGAGCTGCACTCTAAGGGCAGTTATGATATGGAGTGGGAACTTTGTGTTATGTGAGAAACATTTTTTCTCATATTCCATTATTATTTCCTTTTTTTATTTTCCTCTTTTCATAATTGCAGTTAAGTGATTTTTAACCTTTTACTCATGAATGTAAATAGTATTCATGTCACATCTCATTGGGTTCCATTCTTTTAGAGGATGAGTATTTCTGGCTGTTTTGTGACGGTTAAGTGTTCATTTATTTACTAAGGATTTTGTGTTCTGTATGATTTTTCTATAGTGAATTTGCCTTAATTTATATCGGGAATCCCTGATTTTAGGACTGTTCGCATATGTAAACTTTAGTCAAGGACAAGGTTTTGAATTTAAGTGCATCATTCCTTATACATACATACAACCCCCCTTCTCCTTTCAGACACATGTACACACACACACACATACACATAAACAACATATTCATAATACATCTACCCCCCCCCCTCCCACACACACACACATGCAAGCACACACACATAGGACACATACATGCAAGCACACACACATAAGACACATACATGCAAGCACACACACGCATGCATATATACACATGCACATATACACATGCATGTATATACATGCACACATATACATGCACACATATACATGCACACATACACATGCACACATACACATGCACACATACACATGCACACATACACATGCACACACACACACATGCACACACACACACATGCACACACACATGCACACACACACACATGCACACACACACACACATGCACACACACACACACACACACAATGCACACACATACACATGCACACACACACATGCACACACACACATGCACACACACGCATGCACACACATACATGCACACACACGCACATGCACACACACGCACATGCACACACACACATGCACACACACACACACACATGCACACACACACACACATGCACACACACACACACACACATACACATACACACATACATATGCGCAAGCGCATGCACACTCTATCACTCACTCTTTGCTTGCGTGCGTGCGTGTGTGTGCGCGCATGAACATGTGTGTGTGTGCATGCCTGTGTGTGTGTTTTCTTATGTAATTTATGACTTATTTATGTTGTGAATTAAGGCAGAATCCTCAAACACTGTGGGATGGTGTTTTTGTCTTTTAAGATTCTTACATATAGATGTTATAAGGTCAATTAAATTATTTTGGAAATTGCTGAAGGAGTAGTTGATGGCTTGATTTCATGAATTTCTTTATGTCCAGATAGAATTGCTTGTATTTACTTTTTATATTTTGTTTTTAAACTTAGACTGGTTGGCCGTTGCATTTCCTATTTTGTTATTGATCTTATTTTAGATGATGAATGGTGACCTTGGCTAAAAGTGCTGAAAGATTGATAATTTACAATATAAAGGTCATGAAATTGATCCAGTTATTTTGTTATGTAAGGAGAAGGAACAAAGAGTTGGAAGTTTGGAGAAAAAGTTTAATGTTTGAAGAGAAAAGCATGATAATAGTACACACAAATGTTGATGAAGCCATGTAAAAAAGGATGTTGATGTTCCTGTAATGTTGGTAAGAGCCTTTAAATTCAGTTTTAAAAAGGGAATGTATATTCATTTGATATTCATTATCAACCTTTCATATTTATATGGACTTGGAATTTATTGAAAGCCAAATTTTCTGGGTAGCCTCGCAAATAAGGACCAGTCAGGAACCTCAACACTTTTTCGACTTGGCCTGAGATATGAAACTCTATCCAGTAGTCATATTGTACGATTCCAAACGGTGTAAAAATCACAAAGTTTTTTGCACACACTTGATGAGGACATTAGGTAGAATGATTTAAATATATTTCTAAGGGAAAAGTGTATTACTGTTATATGACATATGCACAAATACTTTATTTGTTTATTTAGTTTGATTTATTTGTTTCCTTAAAAATTTTTGGTTTTTGATCAATCAACTAGTCAGTTAAAATTTTGAGTTAAAATGGATAAAGATGGTTAGTTCTTTT
>NW_020872753.1:338278-340778 GCF_003789085.1 Penaeus vannamei | reverse complement strand
GACAAGACCAGAAGATCAAGACAGGACATAGACAGAAGCAGAGAGAGGAGAAGAGAAGAAAGACAGACAGGACAGACAGACAGACAGACAGAGACAACAGACAGACAGACAGAGAAGAGAGAGAGAAGGGGGGAAAACACAACCGAAGACAGACCAGACAGACAAACAGACAAACCAGAGAGAGAGATGAGAGAAGAGAAGAGGGAGAGAGAAGAGAGGGAGAGAGAGAGAGAGAGAGGAGAGGAAAGGAGAGAGAAGATGGGGAGGAAGAAGAGAGAGACACGACAGACAGGACAGACAGAGCAGAGAGAGTAAAGAGATGAGAAAGAGAGAGGTGAAAGAACAAACAAAGACAGAAAGATGAAGAGAGAGAGAAGAAGAAGAAGAAAAAAGAAAGAAAGACAGTGATTTGGCTGTTAAATCAAGAACACCTAAATTCACGTTCAAAACAGGTTATGCTAGGATGAGAAACTGAAAGCGTCAACAGATTGTGTTAGTAATTGGTTCAGTGTGAAGAGCTGAACAAAGTGCAGAGTCAAAAAGGAGTATTTCTATATGTAAACAAGTCTGTAGTGATGTTTATATAGGTTCATCGGAGGTGTGGAAATAACAATGGTCAGAAATAGATGAGAGAGAGAGAGAGAGTTGAGAGAGATAGATAGAAGAGAGAGAGAGAGAGAGAGAGAGAGAGAGAGAGAGGAGAAAGAGAGAGAGAGAGGAGAGAGAGAAGAGAGAGAAGAGAGAGAGGAGACGAGAAGAAGTTGAGAGAGAAGAGAATTGAGAGAGAGAGGTTGAGAAAGAGAGAGAGAGAGAGAGAGAAGAAGAGAAAGAGAAAGAGAAGAAGAGAGAAAGAGAGAAGAGAGAGAGCGAGAGTCTCAGAGAGAGAGAGAGAGAGAAACGAGAGAGAGAGATGAGAGAGCGAAAGTCTCAAAGAGAGAGAGAGAGAAAGTCTCAGATAGAGAGGGAAACATCCGGATAGATAAATAGAGACAGAAAAAAAGTTTTTCTTTCAGCGAATAAAAAAGTAAATGAAATTTAAGAGCGCATTCTACTATGGCTATTACAAAATTCAGATACAACCGCGAGAGTTTGATTGAACTGTGGAGCCACGTTTTTCGAATTGAACCGAGCTCTGAAAAGTAAAAAAAAAAAAAAAAAAAAAAAAAAAAAAAAAATACAAACCACTTAAAAAGGTTTGTTATATAACTATTTCTTTTCTTTTACAGAGGCTATCCAGGTGAACAGGTTTAGTCCTAATTATGCGCAATCATCTTCCATGACAGTTATCCCAGTGCAAAACTTGTCGCTGTTTTCCTTTATTTTGTCGGCAACCTTTTTATTATCCAAGCCGGCACACACAAATACGTAAAACAAACAGAAAAGAGACAAATATGAGTGTGTACGAGTTTTAAAAAGGGAAAATAAGCTTAATTTCTTCCCCAGTCGATGTTTATTTTCCCGTTTTCTCCCGTAATAAAAATACTTCAAACCAAATTTAGAAAACGTTGCATGAAAGAAAAATGGTAAATACATTCATGGGTAGACTAAGCTAATTGTTATGTGAGGTGATGGAACTGTTTAACATCATCTTATGAAACATATACTTCTTTCCCTCGGAATAAATGGAATACAAAAACCCGAGGAACAAATGTTTCGCTGTATTATGGTTCCATTTCCTTGTACAGATTACGTAACATGTGTGCACGTGTCCAAAATGTGACTCTAATTACATGCCGTTTCGTAACATTTATTTTTCGTTCCCATTTTATTATTTTTCCCCTCCTGAAAATGTTTCTGACTTGAAAATGTATTTACCTTTCTAAGCTTCTTTTTTTTTCTTTCTTCGGAATTAGCGATTTTAAGTTCAGTTCAATGTTCTATTTTTTTTTTTTCATTTAATCGCTAGCCTTCTCGTGGTATTTTATCAGTAATATCAATGTTTTAGATTTTCTGTTTTCTGTTCATGTCTCGTAATGCCGTGCCAAGGAAAAGAATTATAGAGCAAATGACAATTGAAATTCCCATTACATTTTTCTAACAGTCTCTTTCCCTTACTTAATCAGTACTTGTTTTCCATTTCAAAAAATGTCCACTCTCTTTGACAAAAGTAACTCTTGCATATATATTAGTTCTACAAAAGCAATTACAAAAAAAAAACACACACAAAAAAAACGTACATGCGGTTCAGTATGTAAAAAAAAAAAAAAAAATGTAGATGAAAGGTAGAGAGGTAGAAAAAAAAGGTAAGGAGGTAAAAAAAAAAAAAAAAAAAAAAAAAAAAAAAAAAAAAAATTATGATGCTAGAAAAAGCATGTATATACCACAGAGCTCTTGTTCTAGAGACACAAAGGCTCATAAGATGGGCAATCTATGTGGTAATTGCTACTACAGACATTTCAAACTGTAAATTTGTCTTGAATTTATTTTCCGCTGAACACATATACTCTGGGTCTTTTCTCTTACATAAAGGAGTAGAGAGAGAGAGAGAAAGAGAGAGAGA
>NW_020872753.1:328278-330778 GCF_003789085.1 Penaeus vannamei | reverse complement strand
AATATGATAATGATAATAATAAGGATAATAATATTAATGATAATAATAATAATAATAATAATAATAATAATAATAATAATAATAATAAATGATATGATAATATAATGATAATAATAATGATAATAACAATAATGGTGACGAAGACCAAATGAACGAATTGATTCCATTTACCTTTACAATTTTTTTTTTTCGGCTCGAAAAGAGAAAATCAAAAAGCACTTAGGTTTATGTTTATCAACAAATCGTCCTGTTCTTTCGCCGGGAAATAGATAAAAGAAAGAAAGAAATTGGAAAAAAGAGGAAGAAAGTGTTTACTAGGCAACCGCACACTCAGAAATGTAATGAGGTCATTGGATATTATCTTAAGTCCTTTGTACTTTTTTAATTGTGTTATTTACGTCTCTTTTCGTATTTGTGATTGCGATTTTATCAAATGATTCGACTTTAAAAGGGGGGAGTTAGAGTAGGAGAGGAAAATGGTAGAGAGAGTACAAGAGAAAAGGGTTGGGGATTGAAATTGAGTGATTTAAAAGGGTTAAAGCAAACTAGAAGTGTTGTTTTTTTCAATCAATGTTGTTTTTTTCTTACTTTCTTTTCTGTTTTTTTTCTTTTCTTTTTCTCTCTCTCTCTCTCTGTCTCTGTCTGTCTGTCTGTCTGTCTGTCTGTCTGTCTGTCTGTCTGTCTGTCTGTCTCTCTCTCTCTCTCTCTCTCTCTCTCTCTCTCTCTCTCTCTCTCTCTCTCTCTCTCTCTCTCTCTCTCTCTCTCTCTCCTCTCTCTCTCTCTCTCTCTCTCTCTCTCTCTCTCTCTCTCTCTCTCTCTCTCTCTCTCTCTCTCTCTTATTCTCAATGTACTAAAGCGTCAGTGATTACTGAATGAGTAATTGAATTTGTACTTGTCGGTAATGTGTGTCTCAGTGTTCGAAGTGTCACTTGAAACTTGAGCGAATACGCACACATACGCACATACACAGACACACACATGGAAGACAGATACTCATAAACTTGTTCATATACAGACACGTACACATATACACACACTTACACATACACACAACACAACACAACACAACACAACACAACACAACACAAACACACAACACACACACACACACACACACACACACACACACACACACACACACACACACACACACACACACACACACACACACACACACACATATATATATATATATATATATATATATATATATATATATATATATATATATATACAGACACGTACACATATACACACACTTACACATACACACAACACAACACAACACAACACAACACAACACAACACAACACACACACACACACACACACACACACACACACACACCACACACACACACACACACACACACACACACACACACACACAACACAACACACAACACACACAACACAACACACACAACACACACACACACACACACACACATACACACTCACCCACACAAACATTTTCCAAAACCTCTCCACACCACAATTAAAAAAAAGACAATAACAATAAAAAAATAAATAAATAGAACATAAATAAAACATCGAACATTCTAGACGCAACATTGCACATTCAACATCTGCTCGTTACCTGGGTTGACAACCACGAGCTCTGATAGATGGCGCTGTTGTTGACGTCACTTCCGCTCGCTTAAGAGGCTCGCTGTCTCGTCAAGTAACTCTTTAATGAACACTTGATACGTTCGGCTTCTAGAATGAGCTAGTGAGGCGATGCTTCTTGTTATCTTTATTTGTGTTTTGTTCTCATTTGATATGTTATTTTGTTCATGTAATTTTTTTTTTTTTTTTTTTTTTTTTTTGTATCCAATTTTTTTTTCTTTTTTCTTTTTTTTTTTCTTTTTTTTCTCTGTTGTCTTTATTTGTATTTTATACTAATATCTATTTTTTTCTCTCTTTTTCAATATTTTTTTTCCTTTTTTTTACTTCTTTTGTGTATTTATTTCATTTAATGCCTTATTCCTATTTCATTTTGCTTTGTTACCTTTTGTAGATCATTTCAGTTCAGTATGATTTATATTTATTTTCAATTTTGATTTGTGTTCATTTCCTCCCGTTTCATTGGTTATTGTCATTATCATTATTTTTGTTATTTTCATTATTTTCCTTATTTTTGTTATTGTTGTTATCACTATTATTGCTAATATTATTATTATTGTTATTATTACTATTAGTATTGTTGTTGTTATTATTATTATTATTGTTATTATTATTACTATTAGTTGTTGTTATTATTATTATTATTATTTATCACTATTATTGTTATTATTATTATTATTATTATTATTATTTATATTATTATTATTATATATTATTATTATTATTATTTATTATATATTATTATTATTATTATTATTATTATTATTATTATTATTATTATTATATTATTATTATTATTATCATTATTATTGTTATCATTACCATTATCATTATTATTATCTCATTATTATTATCCTCATCATTATTACTATTTA
>NW_020872753.1:300778-318278 GCF_003789085.1 Penaeus vannamei | reverse complement strand
TGTTCAGCCTTAAAATAAGACTACAACAAGACTACAACACAGAAATTACCTGCCCTTCTTAAAATAATACAAAGATAAACATCAAGACTACAACACTTACCTGGGAATTACTTACCCTTGTCAAAACATGTTGCAATGACGGAATTCATGGCGGTGGTGAGGGTCTATCTTGCTTGAGAAAAAAGCAGAGTATGGATATTGTTCGATTCAGCCGACCGGGTTTTATACACCCCGAACGCATCTATTCCTGGTTCCCTCTCAACAGGAAAAACTTGTAAAAAATCGAGACGGGGGGGGGGAAAACGAGGGGGAAAACGAGAGGGAAATTACCGCGAGAAAGATCTGGTAATTAACACGCTTTCACCCGCAATACAGTTTTTGGCAATCTTCTTTTCTAAGACTTCGATCGCAGAATAGTCTTTCACATCTCGGCATCTTAAAATGTCTATATAAAAACTTGATTACCTTCTTATCATTATATCTAAAGTCATTCTTCGAAAAATACCTGCACAATATTTGATTAATGTTTTCTACCCCGTGTAAATTTATATTGAACATAACAAAAATGACGTAAGCTCCGCATGTCAAACTATCAAGACTCTGCAACGGCTTGCTAATATTGAGAAAACTCTTTTCGTAATATTGATCGATGAAAGCCTGCAACCACGGAGAATAAATATGCGGTTGAATTCCATAAGAATCAAAATAGGCAATACTTGATCTTCCATTCACAACTAAAACATAATGTCCCATCTCTGATGGTCTGTGTCGAGATGTAAGAATGTTAACTACAAAGAACTCATTATAAGCACCGCGATATTTTCTTACAGGCAACTGATCCGCTAGATAGCACCCTCGTAAAACAAACCCTCTCCCGAGAAATTGCGAGCATATATCGTCCACCTCATAACAATTCATTATGCTCTAATATCAGTTACTACCCTGCGCTCGTTATCGATATAAATCACTCCTTGTGTGTCACCCACCAAGAATAAAACAATATTTGAAGTAGGCGGTTGCGATAGTTCAACACCAATCCTAAGACTTCCGGAATTCTCTATTGCTAATGCATCCTGCAGTTTTTCTGGTTGTAAGTCCATGACTGCGATCATTTTCCCGTTTACAAATCCATTCTTGGTGAGTGAATGTCCTTTTTCTAAACCCAATGCATTCAGCGAATGATAATACAAGTCTGAGTACTGTGTTGGGAAACTCGTGCTTATATTATACACAGATGTGTTATTGACGGTCACCAAAAGTTTGCTCAGATGATTATGTCCAAAATGAAGCGGGTTGATTGTATAATCTCCGGCGTATGCTTTCATGTCTACCATAAATAAGAATAACTTTTCAGGAATAGTTGAACTCCAGGGCATGTCTATTGCCAGCTGTGTCTGATTACTAGCCATGACATAGGTTTTGTAGAGTGTCTTATTAAACACATAGCTGAGAGGACTGCGTTGTAAAGATCTGTTAAGTGCTTCTCTTGCTGCATCTCTGGGTTTCAACGTGGTAAGATGCAGTTTGCACGAATCGATATTTACAACCGGTTTATGGGTTGAAGTGTCGGGGGTTGCATTGACAACAAACTTGTCTGTAGCAAACTCGAGTCGAATTCGCATGGATACGTTATCCAAAAGATACATATCCATTGAAGCTATATCCATCAATAACGGAAACATAAAATGAAATCCATGAGTCTTTACTTCGTTCATTAATTCTTTCTCGCTAGCACTACATTTGGTAAAATATTCGTTTGTAAAATTCGGCGGAATCTTAGAGGGTTCAAAATACTGCATATTTCTCCCTAGAGTTTCTTTTAGCGATGGTGACATGTTCGTTACTAAACGCATATACGAAGAGAAATTATATAGCGGATTTTGCTCTACTTGTTGCCCATTAAAGTACACCGATACAGACTTGATTAGCGAGTGCATGGCAGAATTGCATAATTCTGCATGATCATCATCCCCTAGCGAACTTCCGTCATTTTTCTTCAGGGTTCCCTTGAGCTCTAGTACTACTCGAGACAGATCAATATAACAATTTTGCCCCGCGGGCCACCTGAACTCGGCATAATTATCCGTAATCGACCCGTTTATCCCCGCATTGAACGGTAACAAATCAACTTCTGTCTTTTCCTCTATTGCTGATTCGATTATGTGCATTCTGTTTGTTCTGGGAACATATCGTTCACCCTGGCAACATATGATGAGACAGGTGTCTTGTACTGATTCATTGTCTTTACTCGTAATACCGAGCTCCTCTCCACACTAGTATTTGCGCACAGAGGCAAGGCAGGACTATAACTGACTATACCAGGGAAAACACATCTGTTTTATAGCTTGAACAACTAGGTCGGCCCCTTAATCTCTTTACTCTCTTATGTTTTCTGCCTGCTCCCCCCTCCTCTCATCGCCCTGGCCCCCACCTGTTTGATTGCCTCGATGCCTCTTCTTTTCATAGAAGACTTTAGATTGGTCTTCCCCTCTCGCATATCATCAATAACACCCGAGCCAAAATCCAAGAGCGCAGGCTTCACAAGCCGAGAAACAAACGGGATTAATCTCTTGCCGATATTACCAAGAAAGGAGAACAGACCCGCCCCTCTTCGATAGTGGTCATAGCTATTATATACACCGATATTGCTTAAAGACCCCCCTCGAACAGGTTTCAACAATGCTTCCGGGTTCTCAAAAATCGTTCTAAACTCCTCTGACGTAGGAGGGACAAAAGACGACCTTGCATACATGGCGATTATTGCATGTCTTCTTTGCTAATAACAACCAAACAAGTCGGAACGACGTCCTGTTGTAAAGTAAGCAAAGACACCCAGGCGCAGTGTTTATATATGCTGGATTTAGCGAGGTCTATGTGTAGTATAAGTAACCGATTGGTTCTCGTCAAACACCAAAGGATATCCGTTCTGATCTGTGATGCGCACACCTACAGAATTTATGCTCTTGCTTAAGAGTTGTTTATATAGAGGAGGTGTACACCCCTTTGCACTCGTTCCCTGCCATGCAAAAGCATCAAGCATATTAACTTGTTGACCTGCAAATCGACAGGGTGTAACAATATCCGAATATATATATAAGAAATCGACATCGCCGTCTGTTCTTGGCGATCTGGCGCCTATATTATTATTATATAAATTCAACTTTTCACGAACAGAAGGCGGGTGAGAAACATAAAAGCGATAGATTTTATTTTCGTCAAACCCGAGCATGCGACACATGCGACGCGAAAAATAAACTCCCATATCGGGGCGGCAGCGGTCACGGCTGATCTCACCCTCGCTCCCTCCCCCGCCATAGAATGAGGTCTCGACGTGGCAACGATCTGCGTCCCAGTCGTAAGCTAATAACCTCCCATTTGGTATGTACTTCTTAATTGCATCTTTACCAAGTATTTCCTCTGTTTGGGCTATGATATCATCATTTATTAAATCTAACAACGTTTGCACACCTCTCATCTGGCCTAACATGCTAAATTTTGGAACATATTTTACCACATTTTGTCTGAGAATATGTGGTTCTATATCACATGTGTACACAAGATGAATAGCAAAATCCTCATCATTTGCCAAGATGCAAAAAGTTGACCAGTGCAACCTCATAATCCAAGGTAGAATCCAACATTAAGGAGCTATAACATTTTCAAAGGCATGGGAAGTATTATGAGGAAAAACCTCCTTCGAAGCACCGCTTGTAATGTATAAATATTGGTTATCAGTCTCCATGGTGAATGTTGGAGAACAACTGAGACCGCCTTTGTTGATCTCTTAATTTTATAGTCATGAGTGTAGAGGTTAATAAAAGTGAGAATACACAAAACTTAGTTTATTAATTACACAATATATATATATATATATATATATATATATATATATATATATATATATATATATATATATATATCATCACAAATAACAGACAAATAAGAAAGCAATTAGTTGTCCTCTTCCAACTTCCGACGCTTTGCTGGAGTCTCATCTGCAGGCGACCACCGTCTTCTGCATTCGTCAGCGCCGGTGTTGACATCGTCCGCATCACCATCTACACCGCGACGGTCCTCGGCTTCATCCCTCGACGAACGACGCAGGTGCTGCGCATTACAGATGTTCGACTCCGGTTGAATGCGCGAGTTCTGGTTTATTAACACAACAGGAATCTTTAGAGGCATACAGCGCATGGCAAAATTTTGAATGGGTACAACGTATGAATTGCACCAGCTACCGCCTTCTTCTTCAACAGGAAATAAAATTTCATTAATGTTCATATCTTTCAGCTGCGCAAACAAAAAACCAAGACATTCATCCAGCTTTTTCAGGCGGTCGTCCAAATTATCACTTGTTAACCCGCTCACGTAATGTTTGTCCGTGCTAGATCTTAATTGTTTCATGGCAATTTCATTGTTCTCCAACGATTTGCCCGGTCCGAAATGAGCAATCAGATATATAATTGTAGGTCCCACATCACCGCTCCTCACGACGATGGATCCCGTACGATCGCAGTCAGCTGTGATTGCCCTTGACGTAGAAAACATCCGCCTCCGGCATCTGTAGAGATCAGCGTGTGCGTACTCTCTTTCCAGCACGCCAGAGGTTGCGTAAGCGGTCTTTCCACATGCATTGGCTACAACACAAACTGCAGTTTCCTTATTCAGATCCGGCCGAATAATAACACCCTGGCGCATGACCAGAGGATACATACGGCTGGGCTCGGGTTCACTGTTGATAGCTGCATCCATCGAAGTTTCAAGGGTCCTTTCTCTCTCCTCTGCGCTCATCCTCAAAGTCGTTTCTTGGGACATTTTTGCGTGTTCACACACCACAGTGTCTGTCGAAGTAGTGCATTCCCTCAGCTCTTCCAACCTCGCTTTATATCGCAAACATGGCCCCCCGCCCCCCATACATGTTTTCACCTGCGCAGTTTAGTCACAAGTCGGTAACCCATTTCAAAACCGATAGTCTGTCGATTATACAGACAAGCAAGTCTGCGATATTTACCAATAGCACGAATTGTTTCTTCTTGTGATGCGTGGCTCAGGTCTTCCATTGCATCGTCGGCATCTTGGCGGTATGCTTGGTCCGATTGATTTGCAAGAAAGGCTTGGTAGGTCTCCCACAACGATACGATAATATCATGTTTGTACTGCGAGCGGTAAAATCGTATCATTTCTTTTCGCAGTTCGACAGCGAGAGCGCGCGTCGATGCATTATTATCACCAACCGCGTTATCGTCGGTGCTGGTTGTGACGGCGCTGCAATGCGAAGATGCGCTGTCGAGAAGTTCACCGTTTTCGCTCATGGTTGTGTATTCGACAGTCTCGACTGGTACATGTGCTGAAATGCCTCGCATTATATCCTATCTGAACGGTGTTAATAAGGTTCCAACGCATCTTTTTCCGCATGTGTTTAGAGGCAAATGCTGGCATCGATTTTGTGCTTCCACCGCCCTTATAATCACGTCCTGAGAGAAACCGCTTGGCCGTTGGATTGCGCACATACTCAAGAGGTATCGGGGCAAAGCTGTGTAATAATCTTAATAAATCCTTTTCTTTGAGCGAAAGCGATGTGGCCGATGTCATGTATTTGATTACATCAAGTATATTCAGACCCGACACAGGTGATTGTAGCTGACCCATCTCATCCCAACGAATTAGAGGTTGTTGTTGATAAATCCCCAGGAGAGATTTAGCATAATCCTGTTGTGTGTTTAAAAAAAAACACCAACCAAGTGCTCTAACGATGGGTTTAATGATTTAGACGGCGTATTATTTGTAGGCATTCTCTGCAAGACATCAGTTGGAAGAGGCACTGTCATCGCATCATGATTACAATTTTTTTCTTTCCTCCTCTTCTTCCTAATTTTCGAAATGCGGTGTGAAACACTTGACGGTTTTCCTGGTTCGGTGGCCCCCCTGCGCCCGCGCCCGCCCCCGCGCCCCGCGCATGGACCTGCGTCAGAGGTGCTCGCGCGCGCACCGCACTAACGCGGCCGCAACCGTTTCGCGCGGGAGTATTGCCGCGGGTCATGCTCTCGTTTACTCTCGTTGCCGTCTCTTTGGGCTTTGATTTTTTCTTTGACTGTGCTTCTAATGCAAGTTTCCTATTGTCGTCATCGCTAATAGCTACATGTTCCGATGTTTTCGATATCAGATGGCGGTCGACCACAGATTTTGGAACCAGACAAAATTCTTTCATTTCTGTTAAATCAGAGCGGTAAATGCGTTGATCGCAAGCGGCAATAGCATAGATAAGATATTTCCTCCCACGCGCGATGAGAGAATTTTTCTTTTCTTTTTTACAGATGTTCGTTTAAGAGATACTGTCTTAATCGCCTCCCGATGTCTTTTTAGCTTTTTGATAATGTTCTTCTCGATGTTAGATTTTTCTTTAAAAAGTTGGAAAACACCTCTGCAATGCAGCTAACTTGTTCTTTATTAATTGTAATATAAAGTCAGACCGTCGCTTCGGCTTTAATGAACAAATAAGCTTTAACACATCAATGTAATATTCTCTTTGCTGTTTAGACTTGTTCCAACGCGAGGATATTATTTTATATGGGTGATAATTGGGCACGACAGACGGAACGAGTTCTTCACGATAAAACAAACCCTGAATTGCCTCACCGCTCAGATCTTCAAGATAATAACCAACAATGTTTTGACGACAATCAACACGGCGGATTTTAAATATCTCCTCCGTATTTTGTATTTCGTAACCTTTGCGAAATACGTCCGTGTGAGAGCGTGCTGCGATGCGCACGGTATCCCCTACTTTAAGCTTCTGATTGCTGGATGTTGAACGGTCTTTTTTTATAGCCCCATTCAACGATGGAGCGTACATTTGTCGAAAGAGATGCCGCCACTGCGCCTGTGCATAACGACGGTGAACTTTGAAAGGAGTAGCTCCTTTCAGACCGGCATGCGCGCGCTTGTTGTAGGCGGACACAATGTCTTGGAGCGCATCAACATATCGCAGCGTATTTTTAAGAGTTAGATATTTATAAATGCGTTCCTTGAGGGTTCTTACATGTCTTTCAGCGATGCTTGCCTTTATTTCTTTCGAGTGTGTTGTATACCACCGCATATTGCGCTCGCGCAGTAATGCATTCATCGTGTTATTCACAAATTCGCGCCCTGCGTCTGTAAACAACCGAGTTAAACCTCTAGAATCGACCGTATCTAAAACAGATCGCATTGCTTGTGCTACCTCGGTTTTATTTTTACTTTTTAATGTTCTAACTTGCATGAAGCGGCTAAACACATCTATGCAAACCAACAAATAAGCAGTCTTGTCGTTTTGTCTTGACAGATTGCGCATATCTGCTAAATCACATGTTAAGATTTTGCGCGGGCGCGTTGCCATTATTTGCCGGCGGGGGAACTTTTTCCGGGTTTGTCTGTGAAGAGTGTATGCGCGTTGAGATGACAAATATTCTTTCACATCCGACAGTGTAATGTTATTCCTGCCCAGACGCGTGCGCGCGCAGCATTCAAAAGCGATTGTATACCACTAAAACCACATGGTTGTTTATAGTCTTCATACAAGTCCTTTAGGACTTGCATTGCACTGTTGGAAATTACCATTGGTAGACAATTTGATAAGGAAAATATTCGCAGAGGATATTACTGCGAAACTGAAGCTTTTCCGGAGTTTCACACCCGAGGTCTACAAGTAAATAGCTGCGAGGTGTAAGAACACTTCTTATATAGCTCTAGAAATCGTTTGGCGTCGCTTTTCCCATAACTCTGTCGACCCAGACATTCGATTTGTCTGAGATCTCTCTGTTTCAGCAAGATAAAATGAGAAGTGTTCAGCGAAATATTTCGACTGTGTTTCCCGTTCATAAACACATTTTGAACAACCAATATAACAGACACGTTTTCGTGTCGTCCCTTTGTGAATGCATTACTTACAATTTGGTTGCTAGCTGCTTCAATAAAACAATCATCCAATATGTACAAAATGCGATCGCCTGGATTTGTTTTGTGTTCTGTTGGATCTATAATATCTTTACTGACAACAAGTTTTCCAGACTGAGAGGTTTCTTTTTCGAGAGGGTGGGAATCACTCCCGCATATAATTATATAATCAAACTGTTCTTGATAATGCATAACAATTTTTGAGGTTAAGTATGTCTTCCCGGAATTGGTAACACCTGCAATTATCACCCTTGCAGGGTGAGCAAAGAGGTTGAGCGTGTCGCTCTTAAAGCAGGGATATGAAAAGTTATGTTCCATGGTGAAGGTCTGAAATGAAAATGACACAAAGATCACATGTTGGGTCTCTTTTATTGTTAAGATTTTACAGAGTATAAATACCTATATACAGTTTTAAATAAAATATGGTACACACACACACACACACACACACAACCTCTCTTTGATTGGCAAACATGCTGAAACTTGTAATTTTACTCGTCACTTTCACTATCGTCTTCTTGTGCTTCCTCGAGAATGAAGGGGTTTCCTGTTAGGGTTTTCCTGCGTTTTCGAGTTGCCGGTTTGCCAGTTTGCCGCTGTCGTCGTCTGTGTTGTCTGTGTTCTTGCTGGGGAATGTTTGCATTATCTCGCACAAGAGGAGGGAAATGGGTTGAAACAAGGTGTTGTCTTCCCCTCCACAGGTTGTACAATCTTTCACCGGTTGGATTCCTTAATTCTTGTCTAATTACATCGGGTTGTCTTGCCTCCGTCGTCGCTGTCGCTACCTCCTCCTCCTCCTCCCCCTCCTCCCTCTCCCTCTCCCTCTCCTCGTTCCTCACCCCCTTCTCGCCTGCGGCGTTCATACCTATGTTCTCCGTCTCTTCTCGATCACTTTCACTCTCTGCTTGACGGTGTTCAATGTCAGGATGCCCGTATGCAAGCGATTTGTATGCATTTACATACCAACGTTTGTCGTCATACAATGACAAGCCACGTTTTCTGGTTCTTGTGGTAGTCATTTGACCGTTAACATTTGTGATGCTCACCTGATCGAATTTATGCTCCTCTTTTTGAAAAAGAATGCGACGAAAGTTGTCGTGTTTCAGCCTTCTCTTTTCAGAACGGCATATTCCCTTTGTACCCGAAGTTGACTGTCCATTATCCAGGAAAAGAGAATATGTCTTAGGTTTAAGACATATTGCCTCCTTGATGGGAATTTCCCGTCTCGGATTTTAACAAACCGAGCTTTCCCTTAACCGTTTGATTGTACAACGGATGGTCCTGACAAAAGTTAGAAGTGTCAATCCATTCTTTCAGAGGAGACATTGCAAAATCTGTAAAGATGTTATCTGTTTCCACAGAGAGAATATAGCTGTCAGTATCAGAATAGCAGAGCTTTACCCTCTCTCCGTAAAGAGGTTTTAACACTTTATAAAAAAAACTCATAGAGTTTATATTTGGCCAGTTCCAGAATGGTAAAGCCTACATACTGAGGATACATCATTGAGACAGACTTTGCTGATGATATAGATATTACCCGATTCGGAGCCAGGGGAATGATCCTTTTGAAACGAGGATCTCTAATCTTTTTCAAAAATGTAGAGGCTTTACAGACCATGTGGGCCTTCTCCAACCTTTTCAGCGGGATCATCAAACATCTGCCGAACACGCTGTTAGACAGCGTTTTGAAACATAGCTGTTGAGCTTTGTCAGTGGCTTCGCGACGGGCCTTAATGTTTTCGTGAATGAAAGGCTGCAGATATTCACGTTGCGAAAATTCATAGACCTCGTGCACGTGTTCCACTTCCACTCCTAGCTGGATTAGGAGCTGCAAATGCTTCAACAGAATAAGGTAATTCCGCTGCGGTAGGTGGGATGCGACGAGTTTTACATTTTTGGATGGAACGCGTCGGTTCTGAGAGGTTAAGAGATCTTTATTGTACGGAGACAAATCTTGGTGTCTTATGTTCATGTGGTGGATAAGAAGGGGCAGGTCATCCGTTTTTCTTGCCACATCGGGTGCAATACATAAGTCAGCCTCTATCCAATGGCCGATATCACCGCTTTCGTCGTGTTCGGACAAACCCTTTACCACAAACTCCGTTTTCTCATCGAGAGATAATTTCCGAATATTGCCGTATGGCAATTTTTCAGACAGTACCGTGGCATATAGACTATTAAAGTCCAGATATAACAGGTATGAGCTTTTTTCCTTTTCAGGATCAAAGCCGGGGTTTACAAGAGGGTTATTGGCCTCTGTATATGGGCGAACACACGTTGTCAACCCTCCCCTGACAGAGCGCTCAATTTTGCGAGCCAGCTCTGGATCTGAAATGAGCTCGAGTTCGGCTTTTGTCATTTTCAGAAATGCATCATATGCATACCCAGGAAGACTCACGTAATTTACCATGTCGAGATTGTACTTTGTTAAAAGCGTTGACCTCCACTCAATAAGCACATCGGCAAGCAAACCGACATCCACGCGGAGATAACAATCCGCATAATCACCGAGGGAGCTTGAGCTGCTTCTCACACTTTCAGAGCGTTGTCGTGTTCCTCCTTTGCGGGTGATTCTCCTGTAAGAGAACTAGAAATGCTCAATAGAAGGCAGATTTGCATCCTCGAGCTTCTTGAAATCATCGAGGTATTCATAGGGAAAGATTCCCTTCCCGGTCAGGAGTAATGAATGAGCTTCAGGGGGGAGGTGCTGTATGAGGTGTTTTGAGTACTTTAACGGGAGCCCGCTCTCAATGTGTGTCTTGGCGAGGGAGCTTAAGCTACCATTCATGAATGCCATACTGTCGAGGAATTTTAGATTTCCAACGCTTACACTGGTACTTAAGACCCTGTTTAAACAAGCACACTGATGTTCACATTGACTTGCATCTCCTTAAGCACCAATCCAAGGTCGTACGAATGATTGTGTGCAATGCACGGCATTTGAGTGTAATGATTTCTCATTTGAACATTACACCTGGCACAATATGCTCCGAGATAGTTATTGTGTTCTTTGGTGTGGTCATGGTGGCGGTGTTTCTGTTTCGGGTTGGTAAATTTCTGATGACATAACTGACGTACTTGCGTTGTTATGCAAACGCACGTGTTCGTTCGACATGTGGAGAGGATAGGAGGGCATGGCATTCACAATATCACTCCATTTGGTTGATAGGGTGTTTACAAAGTGTGTGGCAGCATCGACGCCTTTGTAAGTAGAGCTGTGCACGATATCGCCTCTTCTATCAATAATGATAAACCCATAGGCAAATGCTTTGTGATGTGATACACATCTGCCTCCTGCTTGTGTTTTATCCATGTACGCCTCAAAGTCATACACACAGATGTNAAAAAAAAGACACCAACCAAGTGCTCTAACGACGGGTTTAATGATTTAGACGGCGTATTATTTGTAGGCATTCTCTGCAAGACAGCAGTTGGAAGAGGCACTGTCATCGCATCATGATTACAATTTTTTTCTTTCCTCCTCTTCTTTCTAATTTTCGAAATGCGGTGTGAAACACTTGACGGTTTTCCTGGTTCGGTGGCCCCCCTGCGCCCGCGCCCGCCCCCGCTGCATGCACCGACCGCGCATGGACCTGCGTCAGAGGTGCTCGCGCGCGCACCGCACCTAACGCGGCCGCAACCGTTTCGCGCGGGAGTATTGCCGCGGGTCATGCTCTCGTTTACTCTCGTTTGCTCTCGTTTACTCTCGTTTGGGCTTTGATTTTTTCTTTGACTGTGCTTCTAATGCAAGTTTCCTATTGTCGTCATCGCTAATAGTTACATGTTCCGATGTTTTCGATATCAGATGGCGGTCGACCACAGATTTTGGAACCAGACAAAATTCTTTCATTTCTGTTAAATCAGAGCGGTAAATGCGTTGATCGCAAGCGGCAATAGCATAGATAAGATATTTCCTCCCACGCGCGATGAGAGAATTTTTCTTAATCGCCTCCTGATGTCTTTTTAGCTTTTTGATAATGTTCTTCTCTGATGTTAGATTTTTCTTTAAAAAGTTGGAAAACACCTCTGCAATGCAGCTAACTTGTTCTTTATTTAATTGTAATATAAAGTCAGACCGTCGCTTCGGCTTTAATGAACAAATAAGCTTTAACACATCAATGTGCTGCGGTGTGAGAGACTGCTTTGTCATGATCCTGAACGCATGTCATCAATCGTAATGTATGAATTAAATTTGTCTGGATAGCCAATCCAGCGTACGAGATATTCTCTTTGCTGTTTAGACTTGTTCCAACGCGAGGATAATATTTTATACGGGTGACAATTGGGCACGACAGACGGAACGAGTTCTTCACGATAAAACAAATCCTGAATTGCCTCACCGCTCAGATCTTCAAGATAATAACCAACAATGTTTTGACGACAATCAACACGGCGGATTATAAATATCTCCTAGTATTTTGTATTTCGTAACCTTTGCGTAATACGTCCGTGTGAGAGCGTGCTGCGATGCGCACGGTATCCACTACTTTAAGCTTCTGATTGATGGATGTTAAACGGTCTTTTTTTATAGCCCCATTCAACGATGGAGCGTACATTTGTCGAAAGAGATGCCGCCACTGCGCCTGTGCATAACGACGGTGAACTTTGAAAGGAGTAGCTCCTTTCAGACCGGCATGCACGCGCTTGTTGTAGGCGGACACAATCATCTTGGAGCGCATCAACATATCGCAGCGTATTTTTAAGAGTTAGATATTTATAAATGCGTTCCTTGAGGGGTCTTACATGTCTTTCAGCGATGCTTGCCTTTATTTCTTTCGAGTGTGTTGTATACCACCGCATATTGCGCTCGCGCAGAAATGCATTCATCGTGTTATTCACAAATTCGCGCCCTGCGTCTGTAAACAACCGAGTTAAACCTTTAGAATCGACCATATCTAAAACAGATCGCATTGCTTGTGCTACCTCGGTTTTATTTTTACTTTTTAATGTTCTAACTGGCATGTAGCGACTAAACACATCTATGCAAACCAACAAATAAGCGGTCTTGTCGTTTTGTCTTGACAGATTGCGCATATCTGCCAGATCACATGTTAAGATTTTGCGCAGGCGCATTGCCATTGTTTGCCGGCGGGGAAACTTTTTCCGGGTTTGTCTGTGAAGAGTGTATGCGTGTTGAGATGACAAATATTCTTTCACATCCGACAGTGTAATGTTATTCCTGCCCAGGCGCGCGCGCGCAGCATTCAAAAGCGATTGTATACCGTCTAAACCACATGGTTGCTTATAGTCTTCATACAAGTCCTTTAGGACTTGCATTGCACTGTTGGAAATTACCATTGGTAGACAATTTGATAAGGAAAATATTCACAGTGGATATTACTACGAAACTGAAGCTTTTCCGGAGTTTCACACCCGAGGTCCACAAGTAAATAGCTGCGAGGCGTCGAAAGAACACTTCTCTTATATAGCTCTAGAAATCGTTTGACGTCGCTTTTCCCATAATTCTGTCGACCCAGACATTCGATTTGCCCGAGATCTCTCTGTTTCAGCAAGATAAAATGAGAAGTGTTCAGCGAAATATTTCGACTGTTTCCCGTTCATAAACACATTTTGAACAACCAATATAACAGACACGTTTTCGTGTCGTCCCTTTGTGAATGCATTACTTACAATTTGGTTGCTAGCTGCTTCAATAAAACAATCATCCAATATGTACAAAATGCGATCGCCTGGATTTGTTTTGTGTTCTGTTGGATCTATAATATCTTTACTGACAACAAGTTTTCCAGATAGAGAGGTTTCTTTTTCGAGAGGGTGGGAATCGCTCCCGCATATAATTATATAATCAAACTGTTCTTGATAATGCATAACAATTTTTGAGGTTAAGTATGTCTTCCCGGAATTAATAACACCTACAATTATCACCCTTGTAGGGTGAGCAAAGAGGTTGAGCGGGTCGCTTTTAAAACAGGGATATGAAAAGTTATGTTCCATGGTGAAGATCTGAAATGAAAATGACACAAAGATCACAGGTTGGGCCTCTTTTATTGTTAAGATTTACAGAGTATAAATACCTATATACAGTTTTAAATAAAATATGGTACACACACACACACACACACACAACCTCTCTTTGATTTGCAAACATGCTTAAACTTGTAATTTTACTCGTCACTTTCACTATCGTCTTCTTGTGCTTCCTCGAGAATGAAGGGGTTTCCTGTTAGGGTTATCCTACGTTTTCGAGTTGCCGGTTTGCCAGTTTGCCGCTGTCGTCGTCTGTGTTGTCTGTGTTCTTGTTGGGGAATGTTTGCATTATCTCGCACAAGAGTAGGGAAATGGGTTGAAACAAGGTGTTGTCTTCCCCTCCACAGGTTGTGCAATCTTTCACCATTTGGATTCCTTAATTCTTGTCTAATTACAGCGGGTTGCTTTGTCTCCGTCGTCGCTGTCGCTACCTCCTCCTCCTCCTCCTCCTCCCTCTCCCTCTCCTCGTTTCTCACCCCCTTCTCGCCTGCGGCGCTCATACCTATGTTCTCCGTCTCTTCTCGATCACTTTCACTCTCTGCTTGACGGTGTTCAATGTCAGGATGGCCGTAGGCAAGCGATTTGTATGCATTTACATACCAACGTTTGTCGTCATACAATGACAAGCCACGTTTTCTGGTTCTTGTGGTAATCATTTGACCGTTAACATTTGTGATGCTCACCTGATCGAATTTATGCTCCTCTTTTTGAAAAAGAATGCGACGAAAGTTGTCGTGTTTCAGCCTTCTCTTTTCAGAACGGCATATTCCCTTTGTACCCGAAGTTGACTGGTCATTATCCAGGAAAAGAGAATATGTCTTAGGTTTAAGACATATTGCCTCCTTGATGGGAATTTCCCCTGTCTGGGATTTTAACAAACCGAGCTTTCCCTTAACCGTTTGATTGTACAACGGATGGTCCTGACAAAAGTTAGAAGTGTCAATCCATTCTTTCAGAGGAGACATTGCAAAATCTGTAAAGATGTTATCTGTATCCACAGAGAGAATATAGCTGTCAGTATCAGAATAGCAGAGCTTTACCCTCTCTCCGTAAAGAGGTTTTAACGCTTTATAAAAAAACTCATAGAGTTTATATTTGGCCAGTTCCAGAATGGTAAAGCCTACATACTGAGGATACATCATTGAGACAGACTTTGCTGTTGATATAGATATTACCCGATTCGGAGCCAGGGGAATGATCCTTTTGAAATGAGGATCTCTAATTTTTAAAAAAAATGTAGAGGCTTTACAGACCATGTCGGCCTTTCCAACCTTTTCAATGGGTTCATCAAACACCTACCGAACACGCTGTTAGACAGCGTTTTGAAACAGAGCTGTTGAGCTTTGTCAGTGGCTTCGCGACGGGCCTTAATGTTTTCGTGAATAAAAGGCTGCAGATATTCACGTTGCGAAAATTCATAGACCTCGTGCACGTGTTCCACTTCCACTCCTAGCTGGATTAGGAGCTGCAAATGCTTCAACAGAATAAGGTAATTCCGCTGTGGCAGGTGGGATGCGACCAGTTTTACATTTTTGGAAGGAACGCGTCGGTTCTGAGAGGTTAAGAGATCTTTATTGTACGGAGACAAATCTTGGTGTCTTATGTTCATGTGGTGGATAAGAAGGGGCAGGTCATCCGTTTTTCTTGCAACATCGGGTGCAATACATAAGTCAGCCTCTATCCAATGGCCGATATTACCGCTTTCGTCGTGTTCGGACAAACCCTTTACCACAAACTCCGTTTTCTCATCGAGAGATAATTTCCATATATTGCCGGTAACAGGTATGAGCTTTTTTCCTTTACAGGATCAAAGCCGGGATTTACAAGCGGGTTATTGGCCGCTGTATATGGGCGAACACACATTGTCAACCCTCCCCTGACAGAGCGCTCAATTTTGCGAGCCAGCTCTGGATCTGAAATGAGCTCGAGTTCGGCTTTTGTCATTTTCAGAAATGCATCATATACATACCCAGGAAGGCTCACGTAATTTACCATGTCGAGGATGTACTTTGTTAAAAGCGTTGACCTCCACTCAATAAGCACATCGGCAAGCAAACCGACATCCACGCGGAGATAACAATCCGCATAATCACCGAGCGTGCGACATTGAGCTGCTTCCCACAATTTCAGAGCGTTGTCGTGTTCCTCCTTCGCGGGTGTTTCTCCTGTAAGAGAATTATAGAAATGCTCAATAGAAGGAGTAATGAATGAGCTTCAGGGGGGAGGTGCTGTATGAGGTGTTTTGAGTACTTTAACGGGAGCCCGCTCTCAATGTGTGTCTTGGCGATGGAGCTTAAACTACCATTCATGAATGCCATACTGTCGAGGAATTTTAGATCTCCAATGTTCACACTGTGGTACTTAAGACCCTGTTTAACAAGCACACTGATGTTCACATTAACTTGCATCACCTAAAGCACCAATCCAAGGTCGTACGAATGATTGTGTGCAATGCACGGTATTTGAGTGTAATGATTTCTCATTTGGATATTACACCTGGCACAATATGCTCCAAGATAGTTATTGTGTTGTTTGGTGTGGTCATGGTGACGGTGTTTCTGTTTCGAGTTGGTAAATTTCTGATGACATAACTGACATGTACTTGCGTTGTAATGCAAACACACGTGTTCGTTCGACATGTGGAGAGGATAGGAGGGCGTGGCATTCACAATATCAACCCATTTGGTTGATAAGGTGTTTACAAAGTGTGTGGCAGCATCGACCCCTTTGTAAGTAGAGCTGTGCACGATATTGCCTCTTCTATCAATAATGATAAACCCATAGGCAAATGCTTTGTGATGTGATACACATCTGCCTCCTGCTTGTGTTTTATCCATGTACGCCTCAAAGTCATACACACAGATGTGCGATGGACTGTATGCTTTCCCATAATTTGTAAAGTAAAGTTTGCTACCAGGACGTGGATATGTTACCTGAACTGATGACTTGCACCCTGAGCTATGGTTATCGGCCTACGCTTGTGTATGGAAGGGTGAGAAACATGTGCGACAAAAGTGTTTTTCAGGGGTTCTGCCTCTGTATGTGAATGCATCCACAAATCTATTAAAGTTTGTGATGAGGCACGCATGCTCATTTTCAAGCAGGAGGAGATGCATGATTACCCGCTTTTTGTCATCTCTTCCTTTCCTCACTTGTGAGAGACTGTAACGGTTATCTTTTTCTCCAAGATTCTTGAGAATAGTAGTATACACATACAGAGAAAGGTTGTTATCCCTCTCCAATTCCCCGAGTGTTTCCCAGCTAATGGGGAACTTTTGTGCATCATATATAACATGGCGCGCACACTTGCCAGGAGTATCAACTCGTCTGTGCATATTTTTCAGGCGGGTGCCGCTCGCCAGCAATTTCCCCGCGGCAATAGATTGTATAACACAATCATTATCACTGTTATGGTTGAAGACAAAGTTCCTCCCTCTAACATTTGCAGGATATGCAACATACCTCCCAATTGCTTGTGGAACGACAACCCGCGATATGGTAATGGTGTGAGCTCTAAATCAAGCCCGCTCCCTTCATCGGTAATCCAGTCTTCCAGCCGAGTTTCCACTTCCTCGCTCCA
>NW_020872753.1:278278-295778 GCF_003789085.1 Penaeus vannamei | reverse complement strand
CACTTTTCCCTTTTGTGAAGCAAACAGTCAGATGACATCACACTCCTTTGCAAGATAGCATCAGTGACCTCCCTCATTTAGTAAGAAACCAGTCCAGTGACGCATTCACTTCGTAGTGTTCGACTAGACAGTAATACAATCAAATGAAACCTTCCTCTACTGCACATGTGTAGTGAGAGATCGAGCAATAGCGAAGCTGCAGTGATCCGTTCGCATACATAAGGCGAAGGAGTAGAGACCGATAACTGTACTATGACTTGTATTAACTCACACTAGCTCAGAGTAATGGATGGTTCTGCAAAAAAGGAGTGAGGTCACTGACTGTTTCTTGCAAAAGGAGTGAGGTCGGTGACTTTTTCTTGCAAAAGGAGTGAGGTCACTGGGACTGGTTTCTTTGCAAAAGGAGTGAGGTCGCGGTGCAAGGGAGTGAGGTCACTGACTGTTGTCTTAACAAAGAGTGGAAGGGTCCTGGACCTGTTTCGTTGCATGGTGAGGTTACGATCAGTGACCTCACCTTGACTGTTTCTTGACCAAAAAGCGAGCTGATTTGGCGTAAGACAAAAATCAGTGAACCTCGCACTGTTTCACTCCTTTTGGAAGAAAAATCAGTGACCTCATCCTTGCCTTTTGAAGCAAGAATAAAATCGAGTGACCATCAACCCCTTTTGCAACAGATAAAAGTGACTCACCTTTGCAAGATAAAATCAGTGAACCCTCACTGCCTTTGCAAGATACAAATGCGGTGACCTCACGTCCTTTTGGTGCAAGAAACAATCAGTGACCTCACGATCCTTTGTTGGGCAAAGGTCACTGAGAAAACTTTCTTGAGCAAAAAATCAGTGACCTCACTCCTTTTGCAAGATAAAATCAGTGACCTCACTCCTTTTGCAAGAATAAAATCAGTGACCTCACTCCTTTTGCAAGATAAAAACCAGTGACCTCACTCCTTTTGCAAGATAAAATCAGTAGACCTCNCACTGACTGTTCTCTTGTACAAAAGGGAGTGAGTCACTGACTGTTTCTTGCAAAAGGAGTGAGGATCACTGACTGTTTTCTTGCAAAAGGAGTGAGGTCACTGATGTGTTTCTTGCAAAAAGGAGTGAGGTGCACTGACTGTTTTTTACAAAAGGAGTGCAGGTCACTTGTTTTCTTGCAAAAGGAGTGAGGTCATGACTGTTTCTTTGACAAAGGAGTGAGGTCACTGACTGTTTCTTGCAAAAGGAGTGGGTCACTATGACTGTTTCTTACAAAAGGAGTGAGGTCACTGAGTGTTTTCTTGCAAAAAGGAGTGAGGTCACGACTGTTTCTTACAAAAGGAGTGAGGTCACTGACTGTTTCTTACAAAGGAGTGAGGTCACTGATTGTTTCTTACAAAAGGAGTGAGGTCTGTTTCTTCACAAAAGGAGTGAGGTCACTGACTGTTTTCTTGCAAAAGGAGTGAGGTCACTGACTGTTTCTTACAAAAGGAGTGAGGTTCAAGTGAGGTCACTGTTTTTGCAAAAGGAAGTGAGGTCACTGGCTGACTTTTTTGTTCTTGCAAAAGGAGTGAGGTCATGACTGTTTCTTACAAAAGGAGTGATCACTGACTGTTTCTTGCAAAAGGAGTGAGGTCACTGACGTTTTTCTTAACAAAGGAGTGAGGTTCACTGACTGTTCTTGCAAAGGAGTGAGGTTTGACTTGTTTCTTAACAAAGGAGTGAGGTCACTTGACTGTTTCTTGCAAAAGAGTGAGGTCATGATTGTTTGTTGCAAAAGGAGTGAGGTCACTGACTGTTTCTTGAAAGAGTGAGCGTCACCTGACTGTTTCTTACAAAAGGAAGTGAGGTCACTGCTGTTTTTACAAAAGAGTGAGGTCACTGACTGTTTTCTTGCAAAAAAGGAGTGAGGTCACTGACTGTTTCTTGCAAAAGGAGTGAGGTCACTGACTGTTTCTTGCAAAAAGGAAGTGAGGTTACTGACTGTGTTCTTGCAAAAGGAGTGAGGTCACTGACTGTTCCTTACAAAAGGAGTGAGGTCACTCTTTGCAAAAGGAAGTGAGGTTGACCTTGCTGAGGTTGACTGTTCTTAAAAAGGAGTGAGGTCAACTGCTGTTTCTTACAAAAGGAGTGAGGTCACTGACTGTTTCTTACAAAAGGAGTGAGGTCACTGACTGTTTCTAGCAAAAGGAGTGAGGTCACTGACTGTTTCTTACAAAAGGAGTGAGGTCACTGACTGTTTCTTACAAAAGGAGTGAGGTCCCTGCCTGTTATTTAAAAAAGAAGTGAGGTCAATTGACTGTTTTCCTCAAAAGGAGTGAGGTCACTGATTTTTTTCTTGCAAAAGGAGTGAGGTCACTGACTGTTTCTTACAAAAGGAGTGAGGTCACTGACTGTTTCTTGCAAAAGGAGTGAGGTCACTGCTTATTTCCTGCAAAAGGAGTGAGGTCACTGACTGTTTCTTGCAAAAGGAGTGAACTGTTTCTTGCAACCAAGGAGTGAGGTCACTGACTGTTTCTTGCAAAAGGAGTGAGGTCACTGACTGTTTTCTTGCAAAAAGGAGTGAGGTCACTGACTGCAAAAGGAGTGAGGTCCTGACTGTTTCTTTAACAAAAGGAAGTGAGGTCACTGATGTTTCTTGCAAAAGGAGTGAGGTCACTGACTGTTTCTTACAAAAGAGTGAGGTCACTGACTGTTTTGGAGTGAAAACAAAGGAGTGAGGTCACTGTGTTCTTACAAAAAGTTTGATTTTTTTCTTGCAAAAGGAGTGAGGTCACTGACTGTTTCTTACAAAAGGAGTGAGGTCACTGACTGTTTCTTGCAAAAGGAGTGAGGTCACTGCTTATTCTCCCTGCAAAGGAGTGAGGTCACTGACTGTTTTGCTTGCAAAAAGGAGTGAAGGTCCAAATGACACTGACTGTTTCTTGCAAAAAGGAGTGAGGTCACTGACTTTCTTGCAAAAAGGAGTGAGGTCACTGACTGTTTCTTGCAAAAGGAGTGAGGTCACTGACTGTTTCTTACAAAAGGAGTGAGGTAACTGATTTTTTTCTTGCAAAAGGAGTGAGGTCACTGACTGTTTCTTACAAAAGGAGTGAGGTCACTGATGTTTTTACAAAGGAGTGAGGTCACTGTGTTTCTTGCAAAAGGAGTGAGGTCACTGATTGTTTTCTTACAAAAGGAGTGAGGTCACTGACTGTTTCTTAACAAGGAAGGTCACTGACTGTTTTCTTGCAAAAGGAGTGAGGTCACTGACTGTTTCTTGCAAAAAGGAGTGAGGTCACACTGACTGTTTCTTGCAAAAGGAGTGAGGTCACTGACTGTTTCTTACAAAAGGAGTGAGGTCACTGACTGTTTCTTGCAAAAGGAGTGAGGTCACTGACTGTTTTCTTACAAAGGAGTGAGGTTGACTGTTTTCTTGCAAAAGGAGTGAGGTCACTGTTTTGCAAAAGGAGTGAGGTCACTGACTGTTTCTTACAAAAGGAGTGAGGTCACTGACTGTTTCTTTCAAAAGGAGTGAGGTCACTGACTGTTTCTTGCAAAAGGAGTGAGGTCACTGAGTGTTCTCTTACAAAAGGAGTGAGGTCACTGACTGTTTTTTGCAAAGGAGTGAGGTCACTGACTGTGGAGTGAGGTTGACTGTTTCTTGCAAAAGGAGTGAGGTCACTGACTGTTTTTGCAAAAGGAGTGAGGTCACTGATTGTTTCTTCAAAGGAGTGAGGTCACTGACTGTTTCTTACAAAAGGAGTGAGGTCACTGACTGTTTCTTGCAAAGGAGTGAGGTCTGACTGTTTTGCAAAGGAGTGAGGTCACTGATTGTTTCTTGCAAAGGAGTGAGGTCACTGACTGTTTCTTGCAAAAGGAGTGAGGTCACTGACTGTTTCTTACAAAAGGAGTGAGGTACTGACTGTTTCTTGCAAAAAGGAGTGAGACTGACTGTTTCTTTGCAAAAGGAGTGAGGTCACTGACTTGCAAAAGGAGTGAGGTCACTGACTGTTTCTTGCAAAAGGAGTGAGGTCACTGACTGTTTCTTGCAAAAGGAGTGAGGTCACTGACTGTTTCTTGCAAAAGGAGTGAGGTCACTGACTGTTTCTTACAAAAAGAGTGAGGTAACTGTTTTCTTGCAAAAGGAGTGAGGTCACTGTTTTCTTGCAAAAGGAGTGAGGTCTGACTGAAAGGAGTGAGGTCACTGACTGTTTCTTAAAAAGGAGTGAGGTCACTGAGTTCTTACAAAAGGAGTGAGGTTGATTGTTTTGCAAAAGGAGTGAGGTCACTGACTGTTTCTTACAAAAGGAGTGAGGTCACTGAGTTTCTTGCAAAAGGAGTGAGGTCACTGACTGTTTCTACAAAAGGAGTGAGGTCACTGTACAAAAGGAGTGAGGTCACTGAACAAAAGGAGTGAGGTCACTGACTGTTTCTTGCAAAAGGAGTGAGGTCACTGACTGTTTCTTTGAGGTCACTGACTGTTTCTTAACAAAAGGAGTGAGGTCACTGAAAAGGGTGAGGTCACTGACTGTTTCTTGCAAAGGAGTGAGGTCACAAAAGGAGTGAGGTCACTGACTGTTTCTTACAAAAGGAGTGAGGTCACTGACTGTTTCTTTTGCTTACAAAAGGAGTGAGGTCACTGCTGTTTCTGCAAAAGAGTGAGGTCACTGACTGTTTCTTACAAAAGGAGTGAGGTCACTGACTGTTTCTTACAAAAGGAGTGAGGTCACTGATTGTTTCTTACAAAAGGAGTGAGGTCACTGACTGTTTCTTGCAAAAGGAGTGAGGTCACTGACTGTTTCTTGCAAAAGGAGTGAGGTCACTGACTGTTCTTGCAAAAAGGAGTGAGGTCACTGACTGTTTCTTGCAAAAGGAGTGAGGTCACTGACTGTTTCTTACAAAAGGAGTGAGGTCACTGACTGTTTCAAAAAGGAGTGAGGTCACTGACTGTTTTCTTACAAAAGAAGTGAGGTCACTGACTGTTTCTTACAAAAGAAGTGAGGTCACTGATTGTATCTTACAAAAGTGAGGTCACTGACTGTTTCTTGCAAGAGGAGTGAGGCGTACGTGTGTGTATTGGGGTTATGATAAGGACAATCACTGAAAGAAAGTGATATGAGATTCAGTAATGAGTTAGGGACAAAGCTTTCAGAGTGCCCGCGGCGAGGGGGGGGCTCCCGTGCGCCGAGCTGGCCTCGACGCCCTCCGAGTCCGCTCTCTAAATAACGCCCTGTGGACCAAGACCTTTTATCGTTGCAAATGGCAATCTCGACAAGTCAGAGAACTCCATAATCAAGTTATGCAATCAGAGCTCTCCGCCAGCACGATAATGCTTGACCCGCCGGCGGAATGTCGAATGCCAAGGGTTTGGCATATTTTAGAATCCTTTTGTTATATTTATTCTTTTGTTTATTCTGTTACTTTGAAACTCTGTCGTATACAGACTTTTATCTCACCCACTTCCCTTTTCTTTCCCATTTTAATTTATATTTCACGATTGTTTTGTCTTTTTCATAGTTTGTCTGTCCTTTGGTACCTAGTTAGTTATTCTAGAATGCTGTTCCTTTGTCATTTTCTCCCTTTGTCCATCATACTGAATTTTTCATCACGTGCTTATGCGCCATTTTTCTCTCCTAATGTTATTTCTTTCTCCCTGATTCGGATAAAGGAAAATTGTCGGAGGAAATGCCCCATCTACTTCCTTGGCATCTTAAAAAAAACTGAAACGATAAGGAGGGAGAGATAGAGAAAGAAAGGAAACAGGAAATAATAATAAGGGAAATGGAATTAGAGGAGAGAGACTGATACATAAAGACACAAGAAGAAAGAGAATGAGATGGTATGTAAAGAAAATGTGAAAACGAGGGGTACAAAAAGAGAAAAACACGGGAGAGTGATAGGACACGAACCAAACAAAACGTGGAAGGGAAATTGCGAAATCAAAAGAAAGAAAAAAAAAAAAAAAAAAAAAAAAAAAAAAAAAAAAAAAAAAAAACGAATAAAAAAGAAGAGAGGGAGAGAGAACGACCAAGAATTGGTAAAAGACAAAGACAAAGCGAGAAAATCTCCAGCGTCGTCACCCTCCCCCCCACCCACCCCTTCATCCCCCGCCAGAAAAAAAAAAAAAAAAAAAAAAAAAAACGCCAAGAAAGAGTCTCTGCCGATTGAACGCTACAAGATTTTCTCTCCCCAACTTCCAACTGAATTTTTGGAAAATTGTATCCGTTACCGAAGCAACTCAGAAGAAAATATAAAAAGGGAAAGAAAAAATGTTAGGGCCTCATATTATTGAGATGTTGAGCCTGGGGTAAAACCAGTGTCCAGTGAAAATAACACTGATTTTATAGTTCAGTGAAAATCATTTTTTTCTTTTATAAAACCAGTGTATGAGAATTTCTTACGTATATTAACAAACACAAGATATGATTGAAATCTTGCAAAGGAATGGAAAAAAGTAGAAAAAATACAGAAATTGAAAAAAATGACAATATACATATTGTAAGGAGACGTCTGGCAACTTTTCCTTTTTCAGGGACGGCGGATTCTTCCTTTTCTTTATTTACCATGCCCTTCCAAGAAATACCACAGAATTCTTAACATTACATCCACTCTTCAGAAATGAGTGCACCGGGTTTTCCCTGAAATGCGCCGAGAAACGTTACACGAATCACCTCAACACGTCCAATAATAAAGGAGTGAGGTCACTGACTTTTTCTTGCAAAGGAGTGAGGTCACTGATTGTTTTCTTACAAAAGGAGTGAGGTCACTGACTGTTTCCTACAAAAGAGTGAGGTCACTGATTGTAAAAAGGAGTGAGGTCACTGACTGTTTCTTGCAAAAAAGGAGTTGAGGTCACTGACTGTTTCTTGCAAAAGGAGTGAGGTCACTGACTGTTTCTTGCAAAAGGAGTGAGGTCACTGACTGTTTCTTGCAAAAGGAGTGAGGTCACTGACTGTTTCTTGCAAAAGGAGTGAGGTCACTGACTGTTTCTTGCAAAAAGGAGTGAGGTCACTGACTGTTTCTTGCAAAAGGAGTGAGGTCACTGACTGTTTCTTACAAAAGGAGTGAGGTCACTGACTGTTTCTTGCAAAAAGGAGTGAGGTCACTGACTGTTTCTTGCAAAAGGAGTGAGGTCACTGCACCACTGACAAAGGAGTGAGGTCACTGACTGTTTCTTGCAAAAGGAGTGAGGTCACTGACTGTTTCTTACAAAAGGAGTGAGTCACTGACTGTTTCTTGCAAAGGAGTGAGGTCACTGAAAACACTGACTGTTTCTTGCAAAAGGAGTGAGGTCACTGACTGTTTCTTAAAAAAGGAGTGAGGTCACTGTGTTTCTTGCAAAAGGAGTGAGGTCACTGACTGTTTCTTGCAAAAGGAGTGAGGTCACTGACTGTTTCTTGCAAAAAGGAGTGAGGTCACTGACTGTTTCTTGCAAAAGGAGTGAGGTCACTGATGTTTCTTGCAAAAGGAGTGAGGTCACTGATTGTTTCTTGCAAAAGGAGTGAGGTCACTGTCTGTTTCTTGCAAAAGGAGTGAGGTCACTGACTGTTTCTTGCAAAAGGAGTGAGGTCACTGACTGTTTCTTACAAAAGGAGTGAGGTCACTGACTGTTTCTTGCAAAAGGAGTGAGGTCACTGACTGTTTCTTGCAAAAGAGTGAGGTCACTGACTGTTTCTTGCAAAAAGGAGTGAGGTCACTGATGTTTCTTGCAAAAGGAGTGAGGTCACTGACTGTTTCTTGCAAAAAGGAGTGAGGTCACTGACTGTTTCTTGCAAAAAGGAGTGAGGTCACTGACTGTTTCTTGCAAAGGAGTGAGGTCACTGAAAAAGGAGTGAGGTCACTGCAAAAGGAGTGAGGTCACTGACTGTTTCTTGCAAAAGGAGTGAGGTCACTGACTGTTTCTTACAAAAGGAGTGAGGTCACTGACTGTTTCTTGCAAAAGGAGTGAGGTCACTGAAAAAAGGAGTGAGGTCACTGACTGTTTCTTGCAAAAGGAGTGAGGTCACTGACTGTTTCTTACAAAAGGAGTGAGGTCACTGACTGTTTCTTGCAAAAGGAGTGAGGTCACTGACTGTTTCTTACAAAAAGGAGTGAGGTCACTGACTGTTCTTGCAAAAGGAGTGAGGTCACTGATGTTTCTTGCAAAAGGAGTGAGGTCACTGACTGTTTCTTGCAAAAGAGTGAGGTCACTGACTGTTTCTTGCAAAAGGAGTGAGGTCACTGACTGTTTCTTGCAAAAGGAGTGAGGTCACTGACTGTTTTCTTGCAAAAGGAGTGAGGTCACTGACTGTTTCTTGCAAAAGGAGTGAGGTCACTGACTGTTTAAAAGGAGTGAGGGAGGAGTGAGGTCACTGATCTTGCAAAAGGAGTGAGGTCACTGATGTTTCTTGCAAAAAGGAGTGAGGTCACTGACTGTTTCTTGCAAAAGGAGTGAGGTCACTGACTTTCTACAAAGGAGTGAGGTCACTGACTGTTTCTTGCAAAGGAGTGAGGTCACTGAAAAAGGAGTGAGGTCACTGACTGTTTCTTGCAAAAGGAGTGAGGTCACTGACTGTTTCTTACAAAAGGAGTGAGGTCACTGATCTTACAAAAGGAGTGAGGTCACTGACTGTTTCTTACAAAAGGAGTGAGGTCACTGACTGTTTCTTGCAAAAGGAGTGAGGTCACTGACTGTTTCTTACAAAAGGAGTGAGGTCACTGACTGTTTCTGCAAAAGGAGTGAGTCACTGACTGTTTCTTACAAAGGAGTGAGGTCACTGACTGTTTCTTGCAAAAGGAGTGAGGTCACTGATTGTTTCTTGCAAAAGGAGTGAGGTCACTGATTGTTTCTTGCAAAAGGAATGAGGTCACCGACTGTTTCTTGCAAAAGGAATGAGGTCACTGACTGTTTCTTGCAAAAGGAGTGAGGTCACTGACTGTTTCTTGCAAAAGGAGTGAGGTCACTGACTGTTTCTTACAAAAGGAGTGAGGTCACTGACTGTTTCTTGCAAAAGGAGTGAGGTCACTGAACTGACTGAAAAAGGAGTGAGGTCACTGACTGTTTCTTACAAAGGAGTGAGGTCAAGGTGAGGTCACTGACTGTTTCTTGCAAAAGGAGTGAGGTCACTGACTGTTTCTTGCAAAAGGAGTGAGGTCACTGACTGTTTCTTACAAAAGCCACTGACTGTTTCTTGCAAAAAGGAGTGAGGTCACTGATTGTTTCTTGCAAAAGGAGTGAGTCACTGACTGTTTCTTGCAAAAGGAGTGAGGTCACTGACTGTTTCTTGCAAAAGGAGTGAGGTCACTGATTGTTTCTTGCAAAAGGAGTGAGGTCACTGACTGTTTTCTTGCAAAAGGAGTGAGGTCTGACTTGCAAAAAGGAGTGAGGTCACTGACTGTTTCTTGCAAAAAGGAGTGAGGTCACTGACTGTTTCTTACAAAAGGAGTGAGGTCACTGACTGTTTCTTGCAAAAGGAGTGAGGTCACTGACTGTTTCTTGCAAAAGGAGTGAGGTCACTGACTGTTTCTTGCAAAAGGAGTGAGGTCACTGAACAAAAGGGTGAGGTCACTTCTTGCAAAGGAGTGAGGTCACTGACTGTTTCTTGCAAAAGGAGTGAGGTCACTGACTGTTTTCTTGCAAAAGGAGTGAGGTCACTGACTGTTTCTTGCAAAAGGAGTGAGGTCACTGACTGTTTCTTACAAAAGGAGTGAGGTCACTGATTTTTTTCTTGCAAAAGGAGTGAGGTCACTGACTGTTTCTTGCAAAAGGTGAGGTCACTGACTGTTTCTGCAAAAAGGAGTGAGGTCACTGACTGTTTCTTGCAAAAGGAGTGAGGTCACTGACTGTTTCTTGCAAAAGGAGTGAGGTCACTGACTGTTTCTTACAAAAGGAGTGAGGTCACTGACTGTTTCTTACAAAAGGAGTGAGGTCACTGACTGTTTCTTGCAAAAGGAGTGAGGTCACTGACTGTTTCTTGCAAAAAGGAGTGAGGTCACTGACTGTTTCTTACAAAAGGAGTGAGTCACTGAGGCAAAAGGAGTGAGGTCACTGATTTTTCTTAAAAAGGAGTGAGGTCACTGCTTTTTCTGCAAAAGGAGTGAGGTCACTGACTGTTCTTACAAAAGGAGTGAGGTCACTGACTGTTTCTTGCAAAAGGTGAGGTCACTGATTGTTCTTGCAAAAGGAGTGAGGTCACTGACTGTTTCTTGCAAAAGGAGTGAGGTCACTGACTGTTTCTTGCAAAAGGAGTGAGGTCACTGACTGTTTCTTACAAAAGGAGTGAGGTTCTTTGAGGTCACTGACTGTTTCTTGCAAAAAGGAGTGAGGTCACTGACTGTTTCTTGCAAAAGGAGTGAGGTCACTGACTGTTTCTTGCAAAAGGAGTGAGGTCACTGACTGTTTCTTACAAAAGGAGTGAGGTCACTGACTGTTTCCTGCAAAAGGAGTGAGGTCACTGACTGTTTCTTACAAAAGAAGTGAGGTCACTGACTGTTTCTTACAAAAGAAGTGAGGTCACTGATTGTATCTTACAAAAGGAGTGAGGTCACTGACTGTTTCTTGCAAGAGGAGTGAGGCGTACGTGTGTGTATTGGGGTTATGATAAGGACAATCACTGAAAGAAAGTGATATGAGATTCAGTAATGAGTTAGGGACAAAGCTTTCAGAGTGCCCGCGGCGAGGGGGGGGCTCCCGTGCGCCGAGCTGGCCTCGACGCCCTCCGAGTCCGCTCTCTAAATAACGCCCTGTGGACCAAGACCTTTTATCGTTGCAAATGGCAATCTCGACAAGTCAGAGAACTCCATAATCAAGTTATGCAATCAGAGCTCTCCGCCAGCACGATAATGCTTGACCCGCCGGCGGAATGTCGAATGCCAAGGGTTTGGCATATTTTAGAATCCTTTTGTTATATTTATTCTTTTGTTTATTTCTGTTACCTTTGAAACTCTGTCGTATACAGACTTTTATCTCACCCACTTCCCTTTTCTTTCCCATTTTAATTTATATTTCACGATTGTTTTGTCTTTTTCATAGTTTGTCTGTCCTTTGGTACCTAGTTAGTTATTCTAGAATGCTGTTCCTTTGTCATTTTTCTCCCTTTTGTCCATCATACTGAATTTTTCATCACGTGCTTATGCGCCATTTTTCTCTCCTAATGTTATTTCTTTCNGGTCACTGACTGTTTCTTGCAAAAGGAGTGAGGTCACTGAAAAAAGGAGTGAGGTCACTGACTGTTTCTTGCAAAAAAGGAGTGAGGTCACTGACTGTTTCTTGCAAAAGGAGTGAGGTCACTGACTGTTTCTTACAAAAGGAGTGAGGTCACTGACTTGCAAAAGGAGTGAGGTCACTGACTGTTTCTTGCAAAAGGAGTGAGGTCACTGACTGTTTCTTGCAAAAGGAGTGAGGTCACTGACTGTTTCTTGCAAAAGGAGTGAGGTCACTGACTGTTTCTTGCAAAAGGAGTGAGGTCACTGACTGTTTCTTGCAAAAAAGGAGTGAGGTCACTGACTGTTTCTTACAAAAGGAGTGAGGTCACTGACTGTTTCTTACAAAAGGAGTGAGGTCACTGCTGCTTGCAAAGGAGTGAGGTCACTGACTGTTTCTTGCAAAAGGAGTGAGGTCACTGACTGTTTCTTGCAAAAGGAGTGAGGTCACTGAGTTTCTTACAAAAGGAGTGAGGTCACTGACTGTTTCTTGCAAAAGGAGTGAGGTCACTGACTGTTTCTTACAAAAGGAGTGAGGTCACTGACTTTTTTCTTGCAAAAGGAGTGAGGTCACTGACTGTTTCTTACAAAAGGAGTGAGGTCACTGACTGTTTCTTGCAAAAGGAGTGAGGTCACTGACTGTTTCTTACAAAAGGAGTGAGGTCACTGACTGTTTTCTTGCAAAAGGAGTGAGGTCACTGACTGTTTCTTGCAAAAGGAGTGAGGTCACTGACTGTTTCTTGCAAAAAGGAGTGAGGTCACTGACTGTTTCTTGCAAAAGGAGTGAGGTCACTGACTGTTTTCTTGCAAAGGAGTGAGGTCACTGACTGTTTCTTACAAAGGAGTGAGTCACTGACTGTTTCTTGCAAAAAGGAGTGAGGTCACTGACTGTTTCTTACAAAAGGAGTGAGGTCACTGACTGTTTCTTGCAAAAGGAGTGAGGTCACTGACTGTTTCTTACAAAAGGAGTGAGGTCACTGACTGTTTCTTGCAAAAGGAGTGAGGTCACTGATTGTTTCTTGCAAAAGGAGTGAGGTCACTGACTGTTTCTTGCAAAAGGAGTGAGGTCACTGACTGTTTCTTGCAAAAGGAGTGAGGTCACTGACTGTTTCTTGCAAAAGGAGTGAGGTCACTGACTGTTTCTTACAAAAAGGAGTGAGGTCACTGACTGTTTCTTGCAAAAGGAGTGAGGTCACTGACTGTTTCTTACAAAAGGAGTGAGGTCACTGATTGTATCTTGCAAAAGGAGTGAGGTCACTGACTGTTTCTTGCAAAAGGAGTGAGGTCACTGCTTGCAAAAGGAGTGAGGTCACTGATTGTTTCTTGCAAAAGGAGTGAGGTCACTGACTGTTTCTTGCAAAAGGAGTGTGTTTCTTACAAAAGGAGTGAGGTCACTGACTTGCAAAAGGAGTGAGGTCACTGAAAAAGGAGTGAGGTCACTGACTGTTTCTTGCAAAAGGAGTGAGGTCACTGATTGTTTCTTGCAAAAGGAGTGAGGTCACTGACTGTTTCTTGCAAAAGGAGTGAGGTCACTGATTTCTGCAAAAGGAGTGAGGTCACTGACTGTTTCTTGCAAAAAGGAGTGAGGTCACTGACTGTTTCTTGCAAAAGGAGTGAGGTCACTGACTGTTTCTTGCAAAAGGAGTGAGGTCACTGACTGTTTCTTGCAAAAAGGAGTGAGGTCACTGACTGTTTCTTACAAAAGGAGTGAGGTCACTGACTGTTTTCTTGCAAAAGGAGTGAGGTCACTGACTGTTTCTTACAAAAGAGTGAGGTCACTGGCAAAAGGAGTGAGGTCACTGACTGTTTCTTGCAAAAAGGAGTGAGGTCACTGACTGTTTCTTGCAAAAGGAGTGAGGTCAGTGATTGTTTCTTAAAAAGGAGTGAGGTCACTGACTATTTCTTGCAAAAGGAGTGAGGTCACTGACTGTTTCTTGCAAAAGGAGTGAGGTCACTGACTGTTTCTTACAAAAAGGAGTGAGGTCACTGATGTTTCTTGCAAAAGAGTGAGGTCACTGAGCAAAAGGAGTGAGGTCACTGACTGTTTCTTGCAAAAGGAGTGAGGTCACTGACTGTTTCTTGACAGGAGTGAGGTCACTGACTGTTTCTTGCAAAAGGAGTGAGGTCACTGAAAAAGGAGTGAGGTCACTGACTGTTTCTTGCAAAAAGGAGTGAGGTCACTGACTGTTTCTTGCAAAAGGAGTGAGGTCACTGACTGTTTCTTCAAAAGGAGTGAGGTCACTGATTGTTTCTTGCAAAAGGAGTGAGGTCACTGACTGTTTCTTACAAAAGGAGTGAGGTCACTGACTGTTTCTTGCAAAAGGAGTGAGGTCACTGACTTGCAAAAGGAGTGAGGTCACTGACTGTTTCTTGCAAGGAGTGAGGTCAACTGTGCTTGCAAAAGGAGTGAGGTCACTTGATGTTTTCTTAACAAAAAGGGAAAGAACTTTAATAACTTAAAAGACTAACGGTCTAATTTCTTGCCATTTAACTATCTTTTTTGAGAGTTATTAAAATTATGATTTTTCTTTCATCTTTTTTTGTATTTTAGTCCTAGTAACAACAGTTGCCAATTTTTGAAATATCATTTCCATCATCAACATTGTCATTATTATAAGTTTTTTATTCGTTTGATAAAAGAATATGAGTTATAACAAGATGATATTACATTAGTAATGTTAACAACAATACCAATGGTGAGAAGTATGGTAATAAAAGTATAAGGTCAACGATTGTTTCTTGCAAAAAGAGTTTCACTGATTCTTTCTTACAAAAGGAGTGAAGTGATTGATTGTTTCATGCAAAATAAGCGAGGTCAACGATTATTTCTTGCAAAAGGAATGAGGTCACCGATTGTTTCTTGCAAAAGGAATGAGGTCACCGATTGTTTCTTGCAAATGGAATGAGGTCACCGATTGTTTCTTGCAAAACAAGTAATGCCACCGACTGTTTTTTGTAAAAGGAGTGAGGTCACTAATTGTGATCATAATATTATTAATCATCATCAGCAGCAGAACATTATCATTATCAATATCATTGTCATGTTTGTTAATATTCGCGAGTTTGTTAGGAAGGGAAAAATCTAAATAACTCCAAGATAAAACTCTACGGCATTTCTGTGCCACATTTAACTATCTTTTATCAGATACATTATAGTTATCATAATTATTCTTTCATGTTTATTTTTTGGTATTTTAGTTCTAGTATTAGCAGCTGCCAATTCTATATATTTTTTTTATTATCAACCTTGTCATTATTATACGTTTTAAATTAGTTTTACTATTTATTTTTGATTAAATAATATCATGAGTGATAACAAGATGATATTACATTGGTAATGGCAACAACGATATTTCATAATAAGGAAAAACTTTACAGTAAATAAGCTAAAATTTTCATTTCTATTATTATAATGATTATGATTATAATTGTAATCATAATACTAGTAGTAATAATGATAATGAAAATGATGATAAAGAAATACTATTACTAAAACTGATAACAAAAATATTAACGTTATTATTGCTGATATTCCTTACTATAAAAATATAGAAAAATAAATATTATAATAACAGTAATGAAGATAGTGATAATGAGAGTGATAATAGAGAGTATATTATTATAATGAAAAAATGGTTAAGATAATAGTAATGATAATTGTATCAATAATAACGATAATGATATCAGCAATGATGACATTGATAATGATATATAGAATATTAATAATAATGATACAAATAATGAAGATATTAAGATAATGATCATTATATTAGGCGATGCTAAATTGCTACATTATATTATCATTCATCATCACATCATCATATCGTTATCATGAAAATGAAAATGAATGAGCAATAATGATATTAACAAAAGTAATATGAATGTAATAATAATGATAGCAATAATAATAATAATAATAGTAGTAGTAGTAGTAGTAGCAAATAGAGGTAGTTAGAATAATGCTGATCATAATGATATAAATAATGATTAGAATAATAATAATAACAATAATGATAAGAAGAAGGAGAATGAAAATCATATAACCTTTAAAAATTACCAAAATAACAATAAAAGTAATTATGACAACAAAATTACCAATGGTCATGATACCAACGATGATGATATTGATAATGATAATGATAAAGAAAATAGTTACAATTTTCATAATAACGACGAAATGATAATCATAACATAAATAATGACAATGATGATATTGATAATAAAATATAATAACAATAGCATACATAACGGAAATTAATAATAATATAATATATGATAATTATAACATTAATGATTACAATATTACTAATAGTATCAATAATGATAGTGATGATGATTATAATGATAGTAATGAAAATCATAATGATAACCATAACATTAGTAATGAATAAGATAATAAGAAGAATGATAATTATCATAATAACTACAATGTCAGTAATAGATAAAAAAGTGATGATAATGATAATAACAATAATGATAAAAAAATAAGCGTTATGATAATAATAATAATAATAAATATAATAATAATAATAATAATAATAATAATGATAATAATAATAATAATAATAATAATAATAATATAATATATAATAATAATAATAATATAATATAATATAATGATAATGATAAATAATAACAATAATAATAATGAAGGATTATGATGGTGATATATGATAATAATAATAGAGATAATTATAATGGATAGAAATTATTCAATATTGATAATGGTGAGGATGATAATAAGATAAAGAATGATAATGATAATAAAATATAATAATAATAATAATAATAATAGTGCTGATGATAATAATAATGATAATAATAGTGATAGTAATAATAATATTGATAATGATAATGATAATAAGAATAACAAAAATAATAATATTCTTATCCTTTTTATTATGTTTTATTATTGTTATTATGATTATTATTATTATTACTATTATTATTATTATTATTATTATTATTATTATTTATTTATTATTATATCTTATATTATTATTATTATTATTATTATTAATTGTTATATTAATTATTACTATTATTATTATTATTACTATTATTAGTAACATGATAACCATTTTATTTCTATTATTATAGTTATGTTTATCATTACTATTTCAATATCATTTTTGTTGCTTTGTTGTTGTTGTCCCTGATGTTGTTCTCATAAATATTTCTATTGTTATTATTACTATTATCACTACTAATCATAAAAATACTAATGATAGTAATGGTGATAATAATATCATTATTATTTTCATCATCCAGGAATTTCTTAAAGGATTCATTAGCATTGCAAGATAGGGAAACATGGATGTCACCAGTGTACTTGAGAAAAAGGTGACTTTAATGTAATTCAAGTGCGAATATTTTATTCCATCAGTGACCCTATTGCCTTGGCGGATGTATTCGCTCTCTGAAAGCTTCTAGAGGTTTTGGTAGCGTTGGTTAGTCTGTTGGTTGGTTAGTAGGATAACATTTTTTTTTTCTTGTGGAGGGGTGTGTCTCAGCCCAATGCCATTGCATTTCGCTGGTGATCCGGATCTTGTGAAGGATAACTCAAAAAGTCTAGATTTTTTCTTTTACCAGACGTGCGTCTTAACCCAACTTGAATGCCTTATATTTTGGTGAGGAACCGGATCATGATCCAGATCCAGGATCTTTTAAAGGATTCAGTGACCCTTTTGCCTTAACGGAGACATGCGCTCATTAAGTGCTTCTGGTTATTATTACTATTGTTGTTGTTGATACTATTGATATTGTTGTTGTTGTTATCATTACTATCATTGTTTTGTTATCATTGTCATTGTTTCCATTATCTTTATCATTAGCTGTATCATTATCATTACTATTAACATTTATGTTGTCGTTCTTATCCTTTTTATTATCGTCATTATCATTATCATTATTATCAGCATTATTATTACTACTGTTATTGGTGTCATTGTTATCATTATCATTTATGTATAGTATTATTTATCATTATTATTAGTATTAGTATTATCATTATTATCATTATTTATTATCATTATCATCATCATCCTTATACAGTTGTTATCATCATTATCACTATTATTATCATTTTATTTTTCATCATCCTCCCCGTCGTCATTATTATCATCCTTGTTATTATTGATATATTTTTTTCTTTTCTTTATCATTGTCTTCAGTAGCAGACAATAATAAAAGTTCCATCTCATGGCCCAGTTTCCCTCCCCCGTCGCCGGCCGAACCGCCTGCTCAGCTTCTCGTCTCCCTTCCCAGGGTCTCCCACGCGGCCCCGAGGCAGCGAAGAGCCAGCGCGGGGAGGTCAGAGGAAAAGCAAGGTCATCTCCCTTCAAACGACGCCTCTCGAGTGG
>NW_020872753.1:256606-260966 GCF_003789085.1 Penaeus vannamei | reverse complement strand
AGAGAAAGAAAGAAAGAGAGAAAGAAAGAAAGAAAGAGAGAGAGAAAGAGAGAGAGAGAGAGAAGAAGGAAAACTGGAGTGCCGCCCGAACTGAAAAGGAAGCATGAGCACGAATCTCCATGAGTAAAGCCATTTTCATCGTGAATGGAACTCACTGCTCACTGCACGACACATCGCGAAATAGGCCTACTAATCAGCTTTCATGTTTTGCGATGACACACTTCAGAGATTACTTATGATTACCGATGCTTATCAAACTGAAAGATAATGATACTATTTCAAAGATTAGTTTTGTTATTTTATTACCACTGGTCTAATTTTTTAATCAATTTGAATATTTCCAATGTTGTTTATTTTTAGAGGTATGTGCCAACGTATCGACCAAAAACCATTACCCATGTCTCTTGCATTAATATGAATAGCGGAAAATCATATTTAATCATCTTTATAATTACTTACCTTACTGTACATCTACAATGCTTTAATGCTTATCCATCATTTATTTATATTTTGTCTTCTGGCTTAAAGTTGCCATGTCGGTATATTAAGTGACGTTACCGTGAGTTGTGTAGAAGCACTTGCTCTGTAGACATGAAAGGAAAATACGATCGGGAATTCTGCTTGTAAATAATCCTCTAGACTTACTTCTGCTTATCTTAAGCTCATCACTGTAATGAATTTCGAAATCTTCTTCTGCTTGTAAGTGATCTTCGGAATTTACTTCTGTGACAAAAAAAGCTAACTGGACCTTGCACCGCGTCCGCCTTCGCCGCCAGTCCATGTTACATTTATTGGACGTTGTCTTTTGTTTCAAATCATTTCCTTTTACCTTTTCTTTTCCTCTTGGAACTCGGGAATTTTCTCTCGATTTTGGCTTCTTGTCTGATGGTGTATTTGCTGTATATCAGTTCGGTTCATAAACTTATTTCGTCAGCTTCTCCGGCGTGTACCTCTCCAGAGACTCTCACGTTCCAATAGGCGTTTTATTGCTTTTCGTTTCGTTATTTTCCCTCCCTCGTACCGCTGGAAAACTGAGCTATAGAGACTCGTTCAAGAGCAACAATATTTATGCGTAGGATGTGCATGTCAGGCCTTATGCGCTCACCTCATTTCGTAATGCCTATAGCTGCTCAGCCGTGAAACTCCAGGCTTATCTTTCTCTCTTCCTTTCTCTTGCCTTTTTGTTATTTGTAGTCTCATGACTGTTATTCTGTTATGCATTACACTATCATCCTCGTTTTTATTCATGCGGCTCCTTAATGCAGAGCAAAATAACCCTTATGCTCATTATGTTATGTTCCTTAGAGTCCATGATGGTAGATATCACTTGTCTTATCATTGCAATTCTTGCTTCGACTTGCACTTCAATTTTACCGCAAATAGGCTCAGTCCCAAATCCGCCAGGCTCAGAGAGGCAGGGAGAAAGACACAGACTCGAACAGACAGGTGACCGTAGACGTCTTAGCCTCTTTTATGGATGGGCTGACAGCTGTGAATCTTCCGCCTCCGTCCCAGGTGCCAAACGCGAAAGAAACACGACATCAAACCGACCCAACCACGCCCCATACGCCGAAGGACCTCGGGGAAAACATTCACCCCGAGCAGTCCCGGCGAGCCTTCAGCCCCGGATTAATTTCTCTCTCGTTTTACCCTTTTGCTTCCTTTAATCTTCATTCCGTGTTTGCTAACATCAGGAAAAAACTCCTGACTGTAATTCACGAAAAATGGCAGCAGAGAATGGAGTAAAATGAAGAAATCTAAGAGAAACAAAGAAAGACTTCCCCTAAATATAAAACCGAAAAATCACTCTCGGCAGGCAGTGAGTCTTCCCACGAGAAAGCTTTAGGCCAGCTTATTCTGCGAATCAATCTCAGTTTTAAAGGGAGTGGGAGGAGGTGACGGAGGGGAGTTAAGGAAGGGAGGGGGAGGGAAAGGGAAACACATAAGGGAGAGAAAGGGGCGGATGTAAAGGAGAGAAAGAAAAAAAACAGAGAAAATAAAAGAGACAGACGAAAATGTATAGTGTACATACAAGTAAAATCGAAAATGGAAGTCCAGTTACCTGAAAGAGAGAGAGAGAGAGAGAGAGAGAGGAGAGAAGAGAGAGAGAGAGAGAGAGAGAGAGAGAGGAGAGAGAGAAGAGAGAGAGATGAGAAAGAAGGAAGATGCTCAAAACAACAAACACCGTGAATCTTCAAAACACACAACAAAAAATCAAATCAAATACACCAAAACAAAAAAAACAAAAGTAAACAATGACAGCGCAAACACATCCGCCCTCGCAGCATCTCACCCCCGATACTCAGAAAGTGTTACTCACCGTCTAAAAGGGTGAATATCACTCGGCCTCATGAATGCAGAGTGAGCAGCGCCGTCCATTACGATGCGATGCCTCTGTCAAACACGTCGATAAAACTAAAACAAATGAACATTTTCGGATAGGGAGAGAAAGAGAGGGGGGGGGGGGAGGGGGAGAGGAGGGGAGAGAGGGGAGTAGGAGAGGGAGGGAGAGGAGGGAGAGAGAGAGGGGAAGGAGGGAGAGAGAGAGAGAGAGAGAGAGGAGGAGGGAGAGAGAGGGAGAGAGTGACGGAGACATAAACAAGAGACACAGACAGAGAAACAGACACAGTGAGGAGAGAAAGAGAGAGATAGAGAGAGATAGAGAGAGACCAGAGAGACTGAGAGAGAGAGAGAGAGTCAGACAGACAGAGAGAGAGAAGGGTATAGGAATAAGCAAGGGTAGACATGAGAGCAAGAGAGGGAAGGAAGAGATAAAAAAGGAAGATAGAGATCGTCTTGCATGATAAAATGTGAGTCACCCAAAACGGCAAAGATCATGTTGTTGTAAAGATGCTATCTATGCTTACTTTTTCTCTCCTTCTCTTCTCTTCCCTTCCACGTGACCACCGCTTTCTCTGCCATATGTGTCTTCCTCCCCTTCCCTTCTGTAGCTCCTTCCCCTTCCTCCGCCTCCTCTTCCTTCCCCCTTCGGCATGTAACACTTGATTCACAGCGAAAGACGAGACAAGAATTACTTTCTCCAAGCCACAATATCTCGTCCGATATGGAAATGGCGGCGCTGAACTTTTCCTAAGATGACACAAGGCGAGCTTTAAAACTTGGATTGATTCGCGGAATAAGCTGGCCTTAAGCTTTCTCGCGCGAAGGGACTTTCTGTCTGGCGGGAGAGACTTTACGGAGGTTTATATTCGGGCGCGAGGTTAACTTTATAAATTTCTTTCTGTTTTGCTATTCTTTTTAGTTTTTTTTTAATCAATTATAGTCTGGATGTTTTGTCCTGGTGATATCAAACCCGGAATGAAAGAGAGGAAGGAGAAAGATAAGAAGAAGAGAAAATGAATTGAGGTCTTGAGTAAAGACCTGTCATGGACCACTCTCCGGGTGAAGATTCTCCGAGGTCCCCCCGGTGTATTGGGGGGGATAGGGGGGGGGGGGGCGTCTTGCATTTCCCTGAGTTTTCTGCGGAGAAAGAGGTGAAAGGTTCCAAGTGGCGGCTCTTCATGAAAAATTACAAAGGAGTCTGTGGTTACCTGTCGGGTCTGAGTCTGTGTTATTCTCCTTGTCTCTTTAAGCCTCTCTCTGTTACTCTGCGAAAGCAATTAGTTATTTAAGTGAGAGGAAGCAGGAAAGTATGCAGTATTTACAGATCAGTTAGTGCACAATTTCACATTGAGAGAGAGAGAGAGAGAGAGAGAGAGAGAGAGAGAGAGAGAGAGAGAGAGAGAGAGAGACAGACAGACCAGACAGACAGAGACAGAGAGAGAGAGAGAGAGAGAACAGACAGACAGACAGACAGACAGAGACAGAGAGAGACAGAGAAAGAGAGCGAAAGCGAGAGCGAGAACAGTTATTAAACCCACCTCTCCCAACCAAACCACTTCATTTGTCGGCTCTCAACTCCTTCAGTAGTCAGATATAAGGAAGGCGTGGCAACAGGAACCGCCATGCTCCCTGGGGGTCGACGTGGCCCTGCCCTGTAAAACATAATATATATTATATATATATATATATATATATATATATATATATATATATATATATATATATATATATATATGTGTGTGTGTGTGTGGTGTGTGTGTGTGTGTGTGTGTGGTGTGTGTGTGTGTGGTGTGTTGTGTGTGTCTGTTACATTAACATACAACAACACACACATACACAAACACATATCGCATTTATCTATCTATCTATTATATGTGTGTGTGTTGTGTGTGTGTGTGTGTGTCAAAGAGCAATGAAAAGAGTCGTGTCCTCGCAATCGTTCCCCGCGACACGCCTCTCAATGCATGCATCCCCCCCCTCCCCCCCCTCTTAGTAAACTCCCTCAGACAAATTCTTT
>NW_020872753.1:206606-216606 GCF_003789085.1 Penaeus vannamei | reverse complement strand
CCTTCCCCTTTATTCCTCCTTCGCCTCCCTTCCCCTTTATTCCTCCTTCGCTTCCCCTTTATTCCTCCTTCGCCTCCCTTCCCCTTTATTCCTCCTTCGCCTCCCTTCCCCTTTATTCCTCCTTCGCCTCCCTTGCCCCTTATTCCTCCTTCGCCTCCCTGCCCCTTATTCCTCCTTCTCCTCCCTTCCCCTTTATTCCTTCGCCTCCTCCCCTTTATTCCTCCTTCGCCTCCTTCCCCTTTATTCCTCCTTCGCCTCCCTTCCCCTTTTATTCCTCCTCCTTCGCCTCCCCTTCCCCTCTCGCCCATTTCAACTTGAGACGGCGCGAGACTCTACACCGTTAGCCGGCGTCTCGGCCTCGAACGCTTTGCATAAGCAGAGCGGGCGCCGAATCTCCGGATGTTTTGAACAGTTTTCCGGTTCTTAAGATTCGACGCCGAGGGGGGGGGGTAGGTGGGAGGGGAGGGGGGAGGGGGGAGAGGAAGATGAGGTGATGGGGGAAGAGAGGGAGGAGGAGGAGGAGGAGGTGAAGGGGAAAGAGAGGGAGGAGGGAAAGAGGGGGAGGAGGAGGAGGAGGAGGAGGAGAAGGGGAAAAGGGGGGAGGAGGAGGATGGGGAGGGGGAGGAGAGGAAGAAGAAGAAGAGGAGGAGGGGAGGAAGAAGAAGGAGAAGGAGGGAAAAGAGGCGGAGGAGGAGAAGAAGAAAGAGGAGGAGGGAGGAAGTACGGAGAGGAGGAGGAGAATAAAAAGAAGAAGGAGGAGGGAAAGGATGAAGTAGAGAAGGAAAAAGAGGAGAGGCATCTAATCCTGGAGAGTCTTCGGTATTAACGAATGAGATGCTTTAGAATTCTCGGCAAGAAAAGATATCCAAGCGCAGAGGATATTCGACCTACTGCCAACTCCTTTTCTCTTCTCTTCCTCTTCCTCTCGTTCTTATATCTCTACTCATAATAGACTTATAATATAGTTAATATAATAGACTTATAATATAATTAAAATAATAATATGAATAATATAGACTTCAACTACTAACTACTACTACTACGAATGCTGGTGATGGCCACGCTGACAAGGACAAATACACGAGAAACAAAAAGAAGTTTGGCGGAATCACAGGTGGTTTGGAAAAGAAGTTTTAAGAGAGTTATTCAAGTCCTAATTGTTCGCAATAACTTTTTTTCTACCTTGGAACTGTGCACACGCTCAGTTACCTAAAGTTCGTTCTCTTTTCCTCGTCTTCTATTCATCTATTTCTTTCTTCTACTTGTTTTTATTTCTCTCTCTCTCTCTTTCTATTTTTTTTCTCTCGTTTTTATTTCTCTCTCTCGTCTTTTATTCATCTATTTCTTTCTTCTACTTGTTTTATTTCTCTCTCTCTCGTCTTTTATTCATCTATTTCTTTCTTCTACTTGTTTTTATTTCTCTCTCTCTCGTCTTTTATTCACATATTCTACTTGTTTTTATTTCTCTCTCTCGTCTTTTATTCATCTATTTCTTTCTTCTACTTGTTTTTATTTCTCTCTCTCTCGTCTTTTATTCATCTATTTCTTTTTTTTCCATTTCTCTCTCTCTCTCTTCTTTTCAGTCTGGTTTATCACCCTGTTTGTCCAGGTCTCTCTCCCTCGTATGCGTTGAAGGTTACTTACAACAAGCTAACAATCAGAAACTTTTAATTCAACGTACGCGGCCTGACACGAGTGGCTGCGGGAGATTTATTATCTTCATCCGTCTCTTTTTAGAATGAGTTATGATCATGGGAAAGAAAATAAAGAAAACAAATAGATAGGAAAAAGGGAGAGAGAGAGAGAGAGAGACAGGCAGAGCGAAAGAACAACACCAAACTGCATTGAGTCCGATATACATCATAAGGACGTTCTGTTTTGCTTGCTTCAGAATAACACGCCTTCTGGGGCTCATATTAAAATGCTGCTACATTTCACGCAGCTGTTCTCTCCTCCCCCTCTCCCTCCCGTATACTATGTTCCTCCTGGTACCTCCTGAGAGAGAGAGAGAGAGAGAGAGAGAGAGAGAGAGAGAGAGAGAGAGAGAGAGAGAGAGAGAGAGAGAGAGAGAGAGAGAGAGAGAGAGAGAGAGAGAGAGAGAGAGAGAGAGAGAGAGAGAGAGAGAGAGAGAGAGAGAGAGAAGAGAGAGAGAGAGAGAGAGAGAGAGAGAGAGAGAGAGAGAGAGAGAGAGAGAGAATCAATATCCACATGAAAGCTGAGCAATATGCCTCACATATAGAGTACCAAGCGATCCATTACGGACTCGTAAATCAATTTTATTTCGACAAAAAAAAAAAAAAAAATCCCTTCCTTTAAAAGTCACACGTAAAAATGGAAAAGGGTAATGCATAACCCTAAGAAGGGAAGAGAGAAGAGGTTAAAAGCGCAATAACTACCCGATCCTCATCCTGATGAACGAGCGGCCTCTCAGCACGTAATAAAAGTAAGCGTTAGTGCTACCCGGCGCAGGCAGACCGCATTCCCGGCGGGGGGGGGGGGGGAGAGAGAGAGAGAGAGAGAGAGAGAGAGAGAGAGAGAGAGAGAGAGAGAGAGAGAGAGAGAGAGAGAGAGAGAGAGAGAGAGAGAGAGAGAGAGAGAGAGAGAGAGAGAGAGAGAGAGAGAGAGAGAGAGAGAGAGAGAGAGAGAGAGAGAGAGAGAGAGAGAGAGAGAGAGAGAGAGAGAGCTCCGGGCCGTCCTCATCAGAAACTCCACAAAAATCCTGACGCATCGCTGTACTAACGGTTCGTTCTAACCCATTGCACTCCGTCTTCGTTTAAGTACGCGGCTAAAAGTAGTCAGCCTACCTTGCTCTCCACGCGTTTGCCTGCACATTTGGCGCAAATTACAACACTTGGGATAAACCCGAGAACTTTGGCAATATATTCCCGTTTTTTGTAATTAGTGTGAAGCATGGCTGGCTGCGCTTTTCAAGAAATGCCATGATAATGTTAGGGAAAAAATACATTATCCTTTGCGCGTTGTTCAGTACTGTTGTATTTAACACTGCAGTCCCAGGAACTCATTAGAAACCAGCGATTTTGTTCATTACTGTCCCGCATTCTTCAATATTGTACTTAAGATGTAACCGACACATCTTAGAGGTAAATATTTATGTAAAGAAGTGCCGTTTGTTGCCTTTGTAAATTTCCATCTGTTCCAAGATTACTTATTTCCAGCGACCTAAAGTAAAAGGAAAATCGAGCCGAGACATATTTCATTCGCGCTTCCTGCAGATAATTTTTGCTCTACGCATTCCCGAAGTTTATATCAAAAGTGATTTAGTGACGGTGGCAAGCTGCCATGCGCATTTTGCCGCGCTCTGCACTCCGCTGCAACCTATATTGCGAAACATACGAGACCACAAATTATGAAAGCTTTTGTTTATTTCGAAATCGTGTAAATACGTCAGCCGTAAAATGTATATATACTTCAACGTGATAAACAAAAGCTTTAAGTTTATGCAACCCAAAGGAAGGGCTTTAAACTGTAACAATCATCCGGGATACATGGTGGAGGAATTTCAAAATATTTATCATGCACTAAAAAAAATGCACGTTGCATGAAAGAACCGTCATACAAAGGATTATCTTGTCAATTAGCATTACGGTGGTAAAACACGAGGGATCCATAATGAAGTCCAATTAAGAGCCGTAAAACATTCGGATTCTCGGGATGCTTCCCATACCGACGTAATTCCATCGGATGAAAAAAGGGAAGATTCTTGGAAGGATGTTCCGTAATCTCGAAAACCAACTTCTCATTTTCACATTTGATGATCCTCGCCATCAGACGGTGTTATTTGCGGCTGTTTTTTCCCCGTATCTGTTTGTTAACGATATCGGTCTAAATATTTCTTAATCTTATTCCTTGTGTCGACAGAGCTACACAGAGAGGTGGCGGTCGTAATAGGAAAAGACGGTATAGGTCTTAGAGCTTAACAATTCCTTTCACTGAACTGTTATAACAATTGCGAATGACTGACAGTAAAAAAAAAAAGAAAAAAAAAAAAAGAAAAGGAAAGGGGAATCGATACTCATTGAGATATATGTGTGTGTATTTATCTGCGCACACACACACACACACACACACACACACACACACACACACACACACACACACACACACACACACACACACACACACACACACACACACACACACACACACACACACACACACACACACACACACACACACACACACACAGCGCCTAACCAACTCAGCAACAAGAGCTCCGAAGCTGGATCCCGGAAGCGTGAGGGCCCGACGGGTTACGAGCCACGGTGTTGATATGCAGATTTCACCCTTAGCGCCCTCCGCATCTTCGGGATCTGGAAATAGAGACAGAATACACACGTTCGCATCTCCTCGTTCCCCGCGATGCCGTTCACTCCGTTCTTTGCCCGTGGACCTGGATTTGTTCTCGGTGAAGTTTGTTATCTACGTTCTTTGCTCGAGATTCGGCTGTTCTCTGTGTCTTTCTGTGTTTTTGTTTTGTTTTTGTTTTCTGTATTTTATTTATCTATCTTATTTTCCTTCTTAACGTATTTTTTTCAGCGTCTTTGGGTTACGTTCAGTTTCTAAAAAGGTATTGTTAATATTTCCATTACTGTAATAATTGTCCTAATGATAGTAATAATACCAATGATGATGCTAAGAGTAACGATTAAAGTAATATAGATACTAACCATAGTATTGATACCAATAATGATGACTTTTATGATCGTAATAATAATAATGACAATCATAATCCTAGTACTACTACTAATGCTACTAATCATTATAATAGTAATTATAATGATCATGCTAATAAGGTTGATAATTATGAAAGCGATATTATTAATGATGATAATAGCAGTAATAATGATAATTATAATAATAATAAAATGTAATAATAATAATGATAATAACAGTAATTATAATTATAAAAACAATAATAATGATAATAATAACAATGATATCAATAATGATAACAATGATTATAGAAATTAACAAAAATAATGATAAAATAATGTTAATGATGATAATATTAACAATGATGGTGATAATGATCATAGTAACAATGATAAAAATAAGTATACTGATGATAGCAATAATAACAATGATAATAATACTAGCAACAACAGTGAATAAAAATAACATCATCATTATAATCATCACCATCATTATTAATGTCATCATTATCATCATTATTATCATCATTACAATAATAATGATCATGATAATGATCGCGATAATGCTAATGACATTCATACGAGATTTATTCGAAAGTGAAAAAACAATTCGAAATTCTGCTCTCTTATTTTCAGTAAATCTCACTAGTGCATCGACTTCCTTGTCATAATATCAACACGTTTGTGTATTTCCATTTAATAATGGTAATGCTAATGACAATAACAATGACATATGACGATGATAACGATAATAACAATAGGGAGAATGATGATTATAATAATGATAATAATTCCAATATCAAGGAATACTATGACTATACAAAATCATTATCATTATTCGGGTTATATTTTATTTCATGTTTGTTTTATTGCCGTTTCATTTACTATAACATCGGCTCATATGGTATGGTGATACTAATATATTTTTTTAGACAATAAAAATTTCATCTTTATCACAATCTCTAATGTAAATTATATAGTTTGCCCTTCTTCATTTAACATCGTTATTGTAACAGAGTTGGGTCAAAGTACATTTTCTTGTACTTGGACGAAGTAAAACAAATGCAATGTTACATTTAATAATAATAAATAATTAAACTTAAAAAATTAATTCAAGTACAAACAAGTACATTGTATTTAATCAAAAGTTATATACTGTATATAACTTCTAACTAGTTGTAAGTTATATTATTAACATAAAACAAGAGACAAGTTTTAATGCCCTGATATTTACCCGTATATTCTGCTTTAAACTTAGTGTTATTACTAATAAGAGAAACATGAACAGCCTTTTGCATTTGCATCGTAGGGAATATCATAAAAAATATATATATTCATAAAAGATATATGGTCTTGTTTTGCAATTCAGCGATAAAAGCAGTTATGGGCTAAAATAAATTAATGATTAGATAAAGGCAGAATTTTCATTTTCTTTGATATATTGAATCTCAGTTTGTAACAGTGGACTTATTAATGTGTATATACGAAAACCACTAACCTGAGTAAATAGCAAAGTGACTGTACTTGTACTTGAAAAATATCCAAGGGATCTGGAATTCAGTACAGTCGCCTAGTCTTGGACTCGTCCCTGTTCTTGCAAGAAAAAAAAGTGTTTTAGAGTTTATCCTAAAATTATACACACACACACACACACACACACACACACACACACACACACACACACACACACACACACACACACACACACACACACACACACACACACACGCATAAATGTATATATCATCTACATTGTTATTGATATCCGTCGTTTTATTTTGTGGAAGGGAAGCGCGCGAAAAGCAAATTCAAATTATCGATATTTTTATTTTCTGCGCGCGAGATAAGCTGTCGCACGTTCTAAATAACATTTCAATGAAATTAACTTTGTCGTAGTAACAGAGTGCCAGAGTATTGGTTTCGAAATGTTATGCGTGTCGTGTTGTCGCGAATTAATGGAGATATTAAAGTCTTTGTGCCTTGACCCCGGCTTGATCCAATTTTGATTTCTTGCAAACACCTCCTTTTACAACGTTATAGTTACTTTCATTATATATGTTTTCATTATATATATTAGGATTATCGAATAACTTGAGAATACTACGACAGATAGTAACAGTGTAGCGATTATCAAATGGCTGTCGTAGTAGCAATCTGGTTTGGGCTTCCCATATGTATATATATATATTTTTTCCAAAGCAGTTAGTGAATTGAGGAGTCACTTCGCAAATTTACATATGAGATGTACTGAGTGAATGTTATAATTCCGTGTCATTTTCGAGTTATAATTAGGTCGGCTAAATCTAAATCTAAATCTGTTATCTAGCTCATTTCCCCTCCGGTGACCAATTTAAATCATTTTTTTAAATATTGTGGATCAACATAACACACTCGTGCTTTATCATCATGCTAATGCCACCTTTATATCCATTATGCAAATAAAGATTTCAATTGATGGAGGTTTATTGTTTGCTTCCGGATTAACACATCCCTTGAGGAAGAATAAACAGTATAAATGAATGCATATGCTCTATAAACCTCGGCAAATATGAATTCAATATTATATTTCCGTTTCCATTTCACTCCGATAGAAATTTGGTTATTTCCGTGTAATATTTCACTTAATCATTTCTCTCTTCTTACAGGAAAGTATTTTCTGTCATATGTATAATTTCCTGAATTAGGTAAATTAACGAAATCACTAAGAATTCACGTCAACATTTGTGCAGATTTAAGTAAATTTGCGTCGGGTAATTTCTGGATTTGGCGATTCGTTTGTTTTGTCTTAATTTGAGGATTTTGCGGATTAATTACCGTCTCTAGGATCGAGTTTGGAACAAAATAATAATGATCATGATACGATGGTGATGATGATGTGATGATGAGGGTAATGATGATGACAACGTGTAACATCAACAACAATGGTGATAGCAATATTGATAATAATAGTAATAGTAATAATGATAATTATGATGATAATAATAATGATGAGGATATTGATGATAATAATGATAAACATATATTACTTACAATTTACGATAATCACACAAAAGCAAAAATAACGATCAAGTAGAGAGTTCTTTAAGAAATAAGATAATTACATATTCATAGATGAAATTGTTAAGAAAGAAAGAAAGAAAGAAAACACAGACGAAATTGTTAAAAAAGAAAAACAAAATCTGATGATGAAATGTAAACACAGACCGTTCTATTTCAATATTTGTTCAATTAGGTCGCGAGGATAATGCCTGGAACCAAACAGCGGTGTAATGAAAAAAGTTTGAACACTGACCTTGAACACTTTTAAAACATGACACTGATGAAATTACTTTTATTTTTCAGTTATGAGTGTTGTTATTGCTTTAAATGGTTACATTTTAATTAGTTGTCAATATTGTATTTCTCTCTTTTTTATAGCATTAATTTGAAATCATTGTTTTATATGTATCTCATAAAGACAGGCGTATGTGGAGCAAAAATATATTTTTGAGACATAACTAATTTTCTTATACGTGGCTTACTTATGGCCGTCTCGAAATGAATAAATATCCTTTTGGTTTGGTTTGGTTTGGTTTTGTTTGGTTTGGTTTGTTTGGTTTGGTTTGGTTTGGTTTGGTTTTGGTTTGGTTTGGTTTGGTTTGGTTTGGGTTTTTGGTTTGGTTTGGTTTGGTTTGGGTTTGGGTTGGGTTGGGTTTGGTTGGGTTGGGTTGGTTTGGTTTAGGTTTTGGTTTGGTTTGGTTTGGTTTGGTTTCGGCAACCATTTTGATGTACACTGCTATGCTGCAAAATCAATACTTCTGCTTATGTAACTGTAAATTTTTACTATTTTACTATATTACTGTTACTATTTTCATTATTTTTGATGTTATTATCACCATTATGAATGTTATTACAATTATCAGAATCAACACCAACATCATCATCTCACTGTCATTATATTATTAGTATTACCATTATTTTCATATTATTATTATTTATCATCATTACATTATCAATTTTTATCATCCTTATTAATTTTACTATCATTACCATTATTACCAGCCCCACCATGATTAGTGTTGCTGTCATCATCATCATCGTCACCATCACCATCATTATTATTACCACTGCTTCGAGATATTTCACCCTCCCCCCCTTCAAAAAAAAAAAAAAAAAAAAAAAAAAAAAAAAGAAAGAAAGAAAAAAAAAATGAAGCAATAAATCTTCTTTAAAAGTTGGACATGAATACTTCCAACTAATTTCAAGCGATAGAGTCTGCGAAAAGTTGCACGTGAGGATTTTTGGTCGAATTAAATAAAAATAATAGTAGGTAGCTATGATAATATTAATGATAATCTTAGTACTACTATTAATGAGACTACCAGTGATTATTATGATGGTTATGATGGTGGTGATGATGATAGTGATGACGATGATGTGATGATGATGATGTGATGATGATGATGATGATGATGAGGAGGAGGAGGATGACAATGACGATGATAACGATAATGATAATAATAATGATAGGAATAATGATAATAGTAATAATAATAATAATAAGTATAATAATAACGTTGATAATAATATAATAATGCTGGTAATGATGACGAGGATAATGCAGCGATGACAGATATAAATTATAGATATTGCATTTATACAGAACAGCACTAATAAGGATAAGATAGACACAAGGATAAGGATGATCACGTAACGATGATAATAACAATAATGTGAATGATAATAATATGACGATAGTAATAATAATATGAATGATAATATAATAATAACATTAATACATACTTGGGAGTGGATAAACAAGAAGCATAATAAAAAACAAAGATAATAACATCGACAGCTAAATTACCGAAGACATAATAATAATAATCGTTGATAAAGGCCATAAAAGCTGAAAGCCAGACATCATCGTTTCAGAACGATCGGTGTCTCATTAAGTTTCACACTTTACTTCTCGTCAAAAGATATTCAGTTCATGGCTCGGCGTCCCCGAATGCTCGCTCTCTCCCCCCCCACGCTGAATGCTCCATGACGACCGCATAACACTACACGCTCCCTTTGTCATGAATTTTCATGCATTCCTCCCGATGAAAGAAGGTGACCTCGGCATTCAGACGTGCGCCCGGAATTGCAGAAATATTGCTCTTCAGATTAATGCTTTCCTTATCAGAGAAAATGTTCACTCCCATCTCGTCCCGGACATGAAGTTGGAGCGGAAAAAACTCGAGGAAAAAACACGCGGGCTGCCTGGGAGAGTTTTGTGTAAGCGGGCTTGTTGGTTTTGACGGAGGCTGTGGATGCGGGGGAAGGAAAAGGAGGAGGGAGGGAAG
>NW_020872753.1:196606-199106 GCF_003789085.1 Penaeus vannamei | reverse complement strand
ATACATGCGGATGGCGGAGAGAGAGGCGCTCGGGGTAAAGGAAACACATACGCACGCACGCACTCATATACACACACTCACATACACATGAACAATAAATACATGTGTAACTATTATTATTATCATTATTATTATTATATTATTATTATCATCATCATCTTCATTATTATTGTTATTATTATTAAGAAAAATATAAATAAATAATTGAATAAATAAATATATATAATATACATATATATACATAGAGAGACAGAGAGAGCTGAGAGAGATGATCGGATCGTGTTTCAGTCATACATAAATGTTTGTTCAAGTTATCTCGAAATTGAATTGAGTCATTTAGTGTACTTTCTTACTGCAAAACGAAAATAAGAATAAAACATCACTTGTAGTCCATAATAGTCAGTCTGGTGACATTTAACTACATAGTAATCATATTGTTCACAGAATATTTATATCAACAACAAAACAAAAAAAGAACTCAGATAACCCAAGCAGAGATAAATCCCAAATAGCCCAAGAGACCTTTAAAGGGTTGAAAGACGTACAATACCTGTTTTGCGAATCCTTATCACGCTTTATCTCGTATATTCATTTCCTCTCGTATGAAAAAGTTGGGGCGAATCTTCCCCATTTTAATTCTGGGTTCGAACGTGATCTGCGAGATAGATTTGCTGGAAAGATTTCGCTTTGCTTCATCAATGGTATGTGTGTGGGGTGGGGGGGGGGGGTATGTAGTGTGTGGGGGGGGTGGAGGGTGTTAGTGGTTTATGTGGGAGGGGGGGGGGAGGTGGAGGGTGTTACAGTGTGTGTGTGTAGGTGTGTGTGGCTATCATTAGTATCATAACTGAGTATGATTATTACTGTAGTGTGTGATACATTTTTAGTCATACTGTTATTCAGTTATTTTCATCGTTCTTATAGTGTTGCAACATCACTATGACACTATGTTATTTTCTAATAGGATAATTACTGCATCACCAACATTGCCATTACCATGTTAATAAGCGAGGCACAGTTTGCATCCAATAACATGACTCTTTTTAGCACTCATTTTCCGCTTTTCCAGATGAATTTATAATGATTAAAATGCATGCAACATATCCCATAGCTCTACGAAACGTCATATCGATCACCCCTTCGACGCAACTGCTTGACAGGCCCCTCCAGGACGTGATAATAGGGTCTCATAATTCTCTCTTGACCAGTCATACGATGCCTGAATTAACGTGAGGCATGTCGACAGGTGACACGTGGCTATTAAGCTGTGAGGGGGTAACAAGCAAGATTATTTATGCATCAACTAGTCTTGTGTTTTTTTTAGGTTTGTCTGTCCGGCTCGGTGTGTCATCCCTAACGAGAGCCGCCTAAGCGCCGTGGGGGACCTGACGTCTTAATGACCTGGTGAGCCAGTTGCTGAAATTAGACATAGTTATAATTTTAATCATTTTGAATATTGCAATATTTATCATAAATACAGCGAAGGAGTTGGCTTCGGGCATCACCAGATCGCTGCACGCCACTGATGTCCAATCTTCTTGCCTTTGGGTAATTTTGCTGTGAAAAAAATCAAGAAGCATTTTTCTAACCATGACTGATCCTTTCAGTCATTCAATTTCCCTTATTATTGGTTATATAAGCTGCGGCTAATTCTTGCTCGTCCGCTTGTCTTCAGGAGCGAAGGGCACAGTCCTCGGCCTCTCGAGAAGGATTCCTGGGCAGCGCCATCAGAGTCCGTCGAAGGAGAAGCCTCGTGATTGCCTTCCGCGAACCCCAAGTCGCGAGGAACATCTTACGGTTTTTCCAAGATACTATCGTCCTTTGTTAACAGGTCTTTCATGTCTGCTTTTGGACTCGGTTCGTAATCTAGAAAGAAGCTGGACTCGAAAAGAATGTTGAACAGAAATCGATGTTTTTTTCTGGTTTCCAGTGTTGGTATTTTGGAATTTTTGTTTTTAGGTATATTTTTGTGTATCTGTAATGCTGATTTTATTATCGTTATTACTACTAGTTCATATATTGTATTGATAATAGCTTTATAAGTATGATAAACCTATTGCTGTCGTTATCAATATCATCATCACCGTCACCACCACCATCTTTTTTTATCATGGTTATTAACATCGTTATTATCCTTGTTGCTACTATTGCATTATTTTGATGACATATTATAAATATCACTAAAAGTGTTGTTAACTTGTAACGGTAATTTATCATTGTTCTTTTACTGTTGATAGTGTTGCTGTGAATGTTATTCTGATTCTTATGATGTTCGGGATGGTTATCATCATTATTATTATTTTGTCATTATCATCATTATTGCTGTTGTTGTTATCATTATCATTATTACTATTATCACTGTCATTTTTATTTATTTATTTATTTATTTTTGTTAATACTACTATTTTGCTATAATTTCATGGTTATGTTATCAGTATTATCATAGTTATTACAAATGTTATTATTATTGTTCTTGTTCTTGCTATTATCAGTATCATCATCA
>NW_020872753.1:181606-184106 GCF_003789085.1 Penaeus vannamei | reverse complement strand
ACATTCGAAGACGTAACTTTTATTCCCACCAAGTGATATCAGGTAAAATGGCCGAGCATTTCGCTTTAGAGTGTCGTGCTGCATTCAAAGGAAATAAAAGAGTGTGAATAGGCGCCTTTCACGTCACCTTCGACCCTGAAGCTGAGAACACTTTCACCTGCTAGTCCTCACGCCATAAGTCGCGATAATTGAAGTCATTAAGGAACATTAGACAAGATGGAGTCTGGAAAGACCGTAGAAGATCACCGCTTACACTCCAAGTTCACGCCTGAGATTGGCAAATTATCGAGTCCGTGCATGGAGGAGTTGCTGCCAGCTGGAGGACCCGTAACATGCGCTCTGGAGCTACTAAGAGCGGCCGTGACAGCTGGCTCACTCAGATGGCACAGGAGCGACGCTGAGCGGAGCGTTGGGTCAGTGAGGCTCGGGCCAGCCTGGAGAGAGCGCTGGCTTTGTCTCGTCTCCTCGTCGGCTCCTCACGGCGTTGGCAACTCGAGCCCTGAAACTGAATCGTCTGGACTGCGCTGGAACGCGTCTTTGCGCCGTGGCGGGATAGTGCGTGTGTGCGCTGACAGTCGCTTTATAGTGCTCCTTTTGTCGCTCTATGAACATCTTGAGAAATTTGAAGATAGAGATGAATGCCGTAACGAGACGTGTTTTCCGAGGATGAGAGAACGTGCAAGAAAGTAATTTGCATCACAAAATATAGACATTCCAGTGATAAAGGAAAGGATTGTTTAAACTATACGACACGTTTTACTATATCTATCTTTCCAACACCGAAAAAAATATGTCCAACAAAGGATAAAAACAACTATTCTTTAAAAAAACTATGAAAGAAATACCTCAGAACGCAAAGTAATTTAGGCAGATTCCTTGACTCTGCAAAATGTGATGAAGACACGAGGATAATGAGAAATACAAGACATCACAAGACTCCAGATCATGTTCATTATCCTTTACATGATGGGTAAGAATGTAATGCATATTGGCTGGATTTTTCTATTTTTATTTATCTTATTTTCTTTTTCTTTTTTTTTCTTTTTGTATTTTCTTTTATTTTCTGTTTCATACGAATGGCTGTAGGGTAAGAAATTATAATAATTAAAGGGATAATTCTAATACGAACTATAAATACAAGATGTGTATTGATAACGATAAATCATAAAAAAAGTAATAATAAAAGATAATAATATATAAAAATAAAGTAATGATGATAATGACAACAATAGCACTAATAACAATGATATTGGTGATGAAAGGGAAAAATAAAGAGAATGCAATAAAATAAGCATAACAATGGCAGTTATTATAGAAATGAGGGTGATAATGATGTCAATAACAATGACTGCAATCCAACAGTAATAATAATGTAAATGATAATATCTGTGATAATGATGGCTTCCGTTTTGGCAATATTGATGATGATGATAATGAGTAATAACACTGATAATAGTAACTATCATTATTGTGATTGTGTTACAGATAGTAATGATGAAAATGATAATGCTGACAAAAATGGTAATGATAATGCTGAAAATAATAACGCTAATTACCATAGTCAAAATATTATCATTATGATTATGAGAGTATAATTTGCATTCTTATAATTATTTTTCTACATTACAATCATCATTTTCAGTGATCACATTTTCAACATATAGTCATGTTTTTTTTTATATATATTCATCATATATATCGCTATAATGACAATAATGCAACTGCAAGTCATTTATCATCATAGTTACTAGCATCGTCAAAATGGTGCTTTTTTTTTTTTTTTTTTTTTTTTTTTTTTTTTTCAAGTGAATGGAATTAACCTAACCCGAGCAAATAACACTTCAAAAAACTATTATTTTCTTTATAATCATCCTATCTATCGCGAATACAGCAACACTAAACAACGATAATGAAAACAACAACAACAAATCATAATCGCAAATGACCTTCTAAAATGGATGCCATTCCTCGAGGGTTTTTTATCTGGCGGGTAGAGAGCTCTGTGAACCCGAGCAGGTGCCCCTCTTGGCCCGGGTACTCGGATACCCTCTCGGTGCCACCAGCTCCCTCCGGTGCCTCTCTACCAATGGCGGGCTCCCTCAACTACCACCATGAGTCCCTGTAGTTGTTATGACGAGTATTAGATTACTGTGGTCATTTTAGTATTGTGATTATTACATATTATTATTTATAGGGTCATTTTATTAGTGGTCAGGCCTATGATTTTTTTCTATTAGTAATTTTGTTGTGGTTTCTATTTTGGAAATGATTTTAATGGTGACAGTGATGATAAGGATGATAACAATGATTATGATAATAGTAATGGTAGTTATGATAATGATGATGATGAATATTATGATAATAATAATGATCACGATAATGATAATTCTTCTGGTAGCAATAACTGATATAGGGAAAAGCAATCGTGATAATAACAAACATATCAATAAAGATTATAAAAATAAATCAAAATATTGAATAATGATAATGATAATGATAA
>NW_020872753.1:174106-179106 GCF_003789085.1 Penaeus vannamei | reverse complement strand
ATCATCATTATTAATATTATCATTATTGTCTTTACTACTATAATTATCATTTATATCATTATTATCATTATTACTATCATCATTATTGTTAACATTATCATTATCATCATTATCAATATATTATTATTAACAATATCATCATTATTATGATTATCATTATTATCATTATTATTATAATGATATCATCATTACTTTTATCATTATCATAATTAGCATTATTGTTATTATCATTGTTATTGTTTTATATTATCATTGCTATTATTTTATCATTATTATTGTTATTCTTATCATCATCACTATTATTGTCATTGTTATTATTATCATTATTATTATTATTATTGTATATTATCTATCATTATCATCATTCATTATTATTATCATCATTATCATTACTATGTATATTTATTATCATAATCATTATTATCATATTATTATTACCATTATCATTATCATTATTATTACCATTATCATTATCATTATTATCATTGTTATTATTTTTATTGTTGTAATTATTATTGTTATCTTTATCATTATTGTTACTATTGTTATTATCATCTTTATTGTTACTATCATTGCTATTTTTAGTATTAATGTTATTATCATCATTATTATCATAGCTATTTTTAAAAGAATTGCTCTTATCATTATCATTATTATTATCACTATTATTATTTCTATATTGTTTTATCATTATTATTAATCATCATCATCACCATCATCATCACCATCATCATCATCATCATCATCATCATCATCCATCATTATATCATTCATCATCATCATCATTATTATTATTATTATCATCATCATCATTATTACTATCATTATCATAATTATCATTTTCACAGTGATTATCATAATGATAATGACAGTGTTGTTATAATGATAAATATTATAATCATAACTTTATTATTATTATTGTTACTGTTATTATCATCGTTTGCCATCATTAATTTTATCATAATTTTCATCACCATAATGTCTATGTTTACTTATTACATTATCCTTATCATTATCATTGATGTTGTTGTTGCTGTTGTTATATCATCATTTTTTTTATTGGTTATATTACTAGTATTATCATGAATTCATTTATATTATTGTTCTTGTTCTTTTTATGTTTATTATTTTGTTTTTATTTTATGTTATCATTTATATGTATTGCTTATATACAACTATTTACACTATTTTTATGTTATTATTTATTTATTGTTTTATTCTTATCGTTATAATCATTATTTATCATATATTGTTATCATCACCGTTTCCGTTTTCTTATTTTTATTGTTTCATTCTTATTATTTTCTTATATTAATATTACCAATATTGTTATCATCACTGTTGTTATTGTTTTTATGTTATTATTTTCATCATCATCATTATTATCATCATTATCATAATGATTATCATTGGTTTTAGGAACATTCCTATCATCAATGCTTCTATTGTATTGATGTAAAATAATGCTAACAGTTATCCTCAGGACATTAAAAAACATGATGACTGCCAACCTAACAACCATCCCAAGCCTCCTCCTCAGGCTCGAATCGTGAAACATTTCGCCAAATTTCGCGCTTGAGCCATTTTCGCGAGGTCCCGGACGCAAGACCTCGCTCGTGGGCTGCCTCCGCCCGCGTCGCCTCCCCGTGTGAAGGAGGGCGCTGCAAATAAGCTGCAACGGGGGCGCGCTCTTCGTTTTACGAGGTTCGTTATTCAGTGTCGTAGGACCGGCTGATACCAATATTGCAGAGGTTTGGTATTTGGCTTCTCCCTTGGTATGTTGTGGGGAAACGGCGCGAGAGAACTTTATTAGGTCAAGCCAGAGGCCGTGGCTGTGATATTGTTTTTGCTCTCTCTTTTTCGTTTTGTTTTTTCTGTATTCATAGAGATGGGTCGATAGATGAGTGGATGCAAGGATATGCGTGTTTGTATAATGCCTGTTCGTGAGCATTTGGTTTAACACCGTAGTGTTGTAGGTATAAATACAAGGTGCACCAGTTGTGTTCATTGTAAATACCGACAGAGATACACACATGAAATGGACGTTCCAATAGATATGCAAATATTTCGTTCTACTGCGTTTTTAGGTGTAGTTGCAAAAAAAAAAAATCACTATACTTGAATTACCAGACATTACTGTATGTACGTGTTTAAATGTGTAACTGGTACACCAAACGAAACCTTAAATATTAAACCATTTATGTTTACATTCACTACCCATTCATTTCTGTTTTCATTCCAGTTGTACTTTTTTTTCTCTCAAATTCGCTAACTTTGTCTGCAGAATGTGTTTTTTAATTCGCATGATAGTTTATTCTGTCCATAGAACGCGCGCGTCCTATAGACCAGCGCTCGTACGTTCCATTCCAATCTGTTCCGCGTAAGTACTGGACTGTATATGCTAATGCGTTAGCGCGACAGATGCACTTTGCCGCGGGGAATATTTTGGGTCGAAAAAAACTACATTCTACTGATTCTCGAGTTATTTTTTTTTTTTTTCTACTCAGTCAACTGCTGTCTAGAGTAAGATGATGCTATTGCAGTTAGACTGATAGATAGACAGATGGAGAGAGAGAGAGTGAGAAACAGAGAGAGAGAGAGAGAGAGACAGAGAGAGAGAGAGAGAGAGAGAGAGAGAGAGAGAGAGAGAGAGAGAGAGAGAGAGAGAGAGAGAGAGAGAGAGAGAGAGAGAGAGAGAGAGAGAGAGAGAGAGAGAGAGAGAGAGAGAGAGAGAGAGAGAGGAGAGAGAGAGAGAGAGAGGAGAGAGAGAGAGAGAGAGAGAGAGAGAGAACCAAAAACAGACAGTGAGGCGAAGGCATAATCCGAGACAGACACCAAGAAGCCAGCGAGCCCGGCGTCCCCGTCCTGAGCACCCAAGCCAAACGCACTGAGCACAAGTTCACAAAACCTCTCATTGAAGCCGTCGAGTACCCGCAACGTTGTCAGCGAAATCGCTTTCACAGATGTTGAGAAATCGCACCTTTAGGTTGGCAAGGAAATCCCCTCTTCATCCCGAGCCTCTTTTCACAGCTCGCTCAAAAGAAGGCGTCTGAAACTTTGTCGCGGTGAACATGTGAAATGAGGCAAGCTTGTGCAAATATTTACAGGAGCTTTGGAAACACACGATACTGTATCGTGTGAAAAGCAGTGTTAAAAGAGCTTTTTATCTGAGAGCATTTTCGCAAAACAGTTAATTTCACCACAGATTTGATAATGAATTTTAAATAAGTTTAATCGTGGTGCCTTTGTGTCAGTAGAGGGAAGATTCTGTAATCATTTTGATTATAATCTGAAATAAAGAACGCGTTATTATCTCATCTTATACGATTACCATATGAACAACGTTTTGCTATATAAATACAAATTCAAGCAGCATAATATCATATCTAAATATAGCTGTTACATTTTCATACGTACCATTTTATTTATTCTTTCAGCAACATGAACAAAGACTAACTAGTCACATCTCAAGCTTCCATTTTGATTCTATTTATAAATCCCCTTTATTAAACCTTGATGAAAAGTCAGATTAATCCCACCGCAGTGATTCTCCTTTAATTGGGACCCGCGTTTAAATGAAGACCTCACTGCTCTCCCTTCTCGTCTATTTCTGTCACATGTCTAATGGTAGTAATTGCTGGAAAACGTACTTACAGATATGCTAGCATTATCATTATCATCATCAATATTTCCCTCCGCATCCTTCTCATTATCATCTTCATCATCATCATCATCATCATCAACACCATCATCATTGTCATCCTCACCATCATTATCATCATTGTCATCATCATCATTATCATCATCATCATCATCAGTAGAAGCAGCAGCAACAATCATTATCATCATAATTATCGCAAATATCTATCCTAATTTCTGATAGGGATTCGAATCTCTGCCATTTCAGTTAGCATTACCATACCATCATTATAACGATTATTACTGTTATTTAATTTCTTATTGATATTATTCATAATCATTTTGCTATTATCATACCGTCACCACTACTACTATTTCTGATATCATAATAATTGTAGATAATAGTATCATTGTTATTACTGCCATGATAACTGTTGATGCTCTCTGGCACACGTTCAACAATGGCGAGGAACCGCTGGGCTGACTCCAGAGGCAGCTCATGGTATCAAGGGTTTGTCTGCTCTGTTCTCTGCTTCTGCTTACTTAAGATATGTGGTAACAGTCTCCTAGCGAACGCCACAGAACACTGCGAATTTACTTACCATGAAAAGCAACCCTCTTTGGAAAGCAACGAGGCATCTTCCAGGAGACCTGTAATGAAGAACCTGGCAGTTTTCCAAGGATGTTCTCACCTGTCCATTATTAAGGTCACTGGGATCCCCTCGCGGTTGCCGTGGCTTGCCGATGAATTACAAACGGACATCTGCATATTCATTATCATTATTATTATCATATTCATTTTCATTATCATCATCATATTCATTTTCATATTTAGTATCATCATATTCATTATCATTATTATTTATTAATCATATTCATTTCATTATTATTATCATCATATTCATTTATCATTTTTATTATTCATCATATTCATTATCATTATTATTATCATCATATTCATTCATATTATCATCATATTCATTATCATTATTATTATCATCATATTCATTTTCATTTTTATTATCATCATATTCATTATCATTATTATTATCATCATATTCATTATTATCATCAATTCATTATTATCATCATATTCATTATCATTATTATCATCACATATTCATTATCATTATTATCATCATCATATTCATTATCATTATTATTAGCATCATATTCATTATCATTATTATTAGCATCAATGTTACTATCATCATAATCACCATTATTACCTTCATCATCATCACCACCACCATCAGCACTATAGTTACCATAATGCACATTCGAATGTAAATGAAATTACAACATGCTATTATTCGACTTCTTAGATTAGAGTTTGGTGCGCTAATTAATCTTCCAGAACT
>NW_020872753.1:164106-171606 GCF_003789085.1 Penaeus vannamei | reverse complement strand
TGATGATAAAAGTAAAACAATAATGATGATAAAAATAAAAACAATAATGATGATAAAAGTAAAAACAATAATGTTAACGATAATAATGATGATAAAAGTAAAACAATAATGATGATAGAAATAAAAACAATAATGATGATAAAAGTAAAAACAATAATGAAGATGACAATAACAGTAATAATAATAATCATTATCATTATCATTTCTTTAATGCCATTATTAATGTTATTGGTATAATAATAGCAATGGCATTAAGAGTAAAAATAACAATAAGAAAACAATAATAACAACATCAATGGTAATACCAATGATAATGATAATAATAGAAATAATAATGATAATGATAATAACAATAATAATGACGATAAGAATATGATTGATAATAACAATAACAACAATAACAATAACGATAATGATGATGATAATGGTGACAAGAATGATGATAATGAAAATAACAATGATAGTAATGATGATGATGCTGATGATAGCAATTGAAATGATAATGATGATGACAATAATAACAATAATAATGGTCATAATAATAATAATAATAATAGCATCAATAATAAAAATGATCATAAAAAATGATAACGATAATGATAACAGCAATAATATTAATGTCAATAGTAATAATAAGAACAATGATAATAATAGTAATAAAAATGATAATGATAATTTTGAAATAATGATGATAATAATAATAGTAATAATAATAAGGATCATAATAGTAATAATGATAATGATACATTAATGATGATGACAATAATTGTAATAATAATAATGATAATAATAACAATAAGGATAATAATAATTATAATTGTAATGATAATAATAATAATAACAATAATAATAATAACGAAAATAATAATTATCATAACAACGATTAAAAAGTAATAATAATGATAATAATAATATTAATAATAATAATAATAATATAATAATTATCATAACAATAATAACATTAATACTTATATATACTTATACTATGATATAAATAACAATAATAATGTAATAAGAATCAATAATAATAATTATTATACATGATGATGATGATGATGATGATGATGATAATAATAATAATAATAATAATGATAATAACAACAATACTAATGATTGTTATTACTATTATTGTTATTATCATAATCATTCTGATAACAATAAATAACAATGATACTACTACTATTACTACTAATAATAATAATAATGATAAAATTATAGTAATGATAATAACAATAACAATAATAGAAATAATAACAATGATGATGATAATAGTAATGATAGTAATAATAATAATAATGACATATTTTTTTAAAATAATGACAACAATAATAATTATGGTGATAATAATGAGAATGAGAATAATATAAATATAATCATTATTAATAGTAAAGGTGATGATGAGGAGGATAATAATAATTTTAAAGATGATAATAGAGAAAATAATAATCAGACAATAACTTTTTTCCCGACATCGCGCGCAAAAGAATAATCAAAGCAAACAAAAATGGTTAATTGAACTCAACTCCGCTGGGCAATTAATGGATTTCGCGATTATTGGAAGCCGTTTAAAATTCCAGATAACTTTCTAGACATGAGGCACAAAAGCCTAACCATAATAAAGGAATAAATTTCCTGTGGTAATTTCCCCCGAGGCAAAGAATGCGGCAAAAAAATCCACGCTACTTGAGATCCTAGTTGCACCCTTAAGCCGCGAGACACGCAGGTTGGGTGGGGGGCAGAGGGAGGGGGGGGGGGGGGGGGGGAGAGACGCGTGTGCGAGGGGCGAGAGGGAAAAAACGGGTAAGGATTGTATGTTTTTCTCTCTTTCTCTCTTCTCTCTCTTCTCTCTCTCTTTCTCTCTCTCTCTCTCTCTCTCTCTCTCTCTCTCTCTCTCTCTCTCTCTCTCTCTCTCTCTCTCTCTCTTCTCTCTCTCCATCTATCTCTCTTCTCTCTCTCTCTCTCTCTCTCTCTCTCTCTCTCTTCTCTCTCTTCTCTCTCTCTCTCTCTCTCTCTCTCTCTCCTCTCTCTCTCTCTCTCTCTCTCTCTCTCTCTCTCTCTCTCTCTCTCTCGCACTCCACAAACACGCGCTGGAAAATACATCATATTCCTGTTTGTTTACCTATATGGTTCACTCACTGCTAGACCCTTTTCTTCCCCCAAAACAGCATATCATCTAGTTAAAGTACAGACCTGAATCCTTTCCCTGCCTTTCCTTTTCTGTCTCGCTACTTTGAGGACGTAACCAAATTTGTCTTCAAAGAGCGGATGGGATTTCGACGAAAAGTCCACCTTCCGCTTTTTCCAACAAGTCGAAAAATATTAAAAAGAAAAGAAGACGAAGAAAACAAGAGAGCATCTACGACTATGTGGCCAAATACAAGGCAATAGCTCCTCGTGCGTTCCTGCTGGCTCTGTCCCAACGGGTGAAGCCGACAAGATCTATTTCCTTCGCTGGCATAATGCTTTTCGATAAACTGGGGTCAACATTAACGCTGTTCATTTGTCTTCCACGGATTCTCTGTTTGTCTTCCTTCGTCTGCCTGTCCTCTTCTTTATCGTTCTGATTGTGCCTGAAGTCTGTTTTTCCTATCTCTCTCTTATTTATCATAATTTCTTTTCTATCATTGTTTCATTTCTTTGCTATTATTGTCGCAACTATTATCATTTTTGTTGTTGCTAACATTACTGTTATCATTATCTATATATTATCATTTTCAATATCATTATTATTATTATCATTACTATTATTAGTAGCAGTAGCAGTGTTATCTTATTACCATTATTACTAATACTATTATTTTTATCATTATCATTCTTATTATTTTTAACATTATAATGCTATTAATATGATTATTATTATGACGAGTATTATCATTAATATTATCATTATCATCATTGTTATCATCAGTATTATTCTTATCATTACTATTATTTTTATCATTATCATTCTTATCATTATTTTCCTCATTATCATTATTATCAATATTGTTATTATCATTATCATTGTTATCATTATTATCACTATCATCATTATTGTTGTTATCATCATTGATAATATTGTTATAACTATTTTAATTATTTCTATTGCCATTATCATTATGATGATGACTAGTGTCATCATCATTATTACTATCATTACAATTATTACGTTATAGTTATTCATAGTTATTACCATAAATAGTAAAGTTATTGCTCTTATCATTATCATTGTTATCATTGTCATTACTAGTATTATTATTAATAATGTTATTATTATTATAATGGTTATTACTATTATTATCATTACCGTTATCACGATCCTTATAAATATAACTTGTCATTATAATCATTGTTGTTTTTTGTTGTAGTTGCTATTAACATTACCATCATAAATATCATTACTATTATCCTCAGTATCATTACAGTCATTATCATTAATATTATCATTATTATTGATACTGGTATTATTATCATCTTTATCAGTATCAATATTATTATCTTCATCATGATTATTATCATTATTGTTATCGTTATCATTACTATTATTATTATCACTATTATCATTATCATTATTATTACTATTATCATCATTACCATGATTATCACTTTTATCATACTGTCATTATTATTGTTGTTTTATCATTACTGTCATTATCATAGTAATTATCATTGTTGCCATTGCTATCATTATTCTCATTAGCATTATTACTTGTTATGGTTACTATCATCATTATAGTATCATTGTTATTACTGTTGCTTTTATCATTATTATCATTATCATTGGTATTACCATTTTCAGTATTGTTAATCTCATTATTATTATCATTATGGCAATCTTGGGTCTAATTGCCTCAAAGCTGATGATGTAATTCACTGTTTATCCGTGACACATCACATTCACTGTAAGAATTGAAACAAACAGTATAATGAGCAAACTCCCAAAAGTGCACGTTATAACAAGGTACATATCTGCAAATAAGGTACGTATCTGTAAATGTTAAACTTTGCAAGGACAGACATTTAAATTTCATTGGTGTACAAAAATCATATCATGTACGTAAATCACTGCTTAGCCTAGACAATCTCTAAAGTTACTAGCTACACAAAAGAGTATGCAGTACAAATAATTCATGAATACATTGTGTTATATAACTTATCACATACAAAGGAAACACCAAAATACATTCACTCAATACAAATAATTCATTAATATATAGTTCATACAAATGATAAATACACTGGAAATGTTATATCACCAATCACATACAGAAGCACAGAAATATAGATATACATTACTATACAGAATATTCTGGCATTTTCATTGGAAATAATTAGAAATTATCACAGTAAGAAAGCTTCTTGTTGAACAGGTTCAAATCATAGAAAGTAAAACACATCAAACACACGTGACTCCCTCGTGAGCCTTGAATAATTAATTCACTAAAAATGCTTCTATCAGTCTTAATAACGAAAACTCTAAAGGCACACATTAGTATGATGCAGTAATAACTAAGGAACAAAATATACATGGTCATTACCTTTTTCTAAATCTTACTAATTTGTGAGCTCTCAGCAATGCTTGCTGTAGTCCACAAACACGTCGTACTCCCGGGTAACAAGCACCAAACGCATGGCCACCAAAACAAGAAAATACATACAAGGATTTCCACAGATTACAATCAACGTTACTCGTACACTGTCCATTGTTCTTAGACAGAAATAAACAAGATTAATGTTACAAATCTCAATTTTCATTGGTGAAAATAACAAATGCACATCCTACGAAAAGAGCGGGAGATCTGAAATATACATAGACAAAATATTCATAAAGCTTTCATTTACATGATTCTTATTACACATCAGAACATTGCCATTTACAATATTTATCGTTATCATTATTAACATTATTATTATTCCCACCTCCCTAATCTTGTTGTCGGTATCATTTATTTTTTCATCATATCATAATCTTTAACACCTACAAATTTCCCTTTCGCATTTTATTTTCCCCCTTTTTATAATTAATAAGACTGAAACAGCACCACGTTTGTCTCTAACATTTATCTTTCTGAAACCCAATTGTCAAGATATAAACCTCGCCCATCAAATATCACAATATAATGTTCTCTCATATTTCCTATACAAGGTGGTGTATGTGCCTTTTATAAAATCCGCACGTCTGTTGCTCGTCTCATAGAGCTTGTTTCCTCTTATTTTGATGTCGTTTGGCTATTCACCTCTATTAGCTTCATGTTTTTTTTTCGTTTTTTTTTATTGTTGTAAAGCTCTATTTGACTCCACCGCCTTTTCCGACTATCTCACCTCTTGTCTCGAGGAAGTTAATGTTCATCATTTGGAATGGCTTGATTCCTCATAAAGTGACCAACGTGGCGAGCATGTCCTCTTCTTTTCTCTTTTGAAGGACCTAGAACAAATCACGCAGCACCCGACATGTGTCCCAGACTGTCACGGCCAGCAGTCAAACCCTCGATTAATTTCGCACGGTGAATCCCTTGAATTATCAGTACACATTTTCCGCTGAAACTGGCACATCCACCTTTTATTACCTTTACAAAACGCCAGCTTTGGCAGAGTGAGGATGCACAGCGGACCAACTTGCGATGATTTATTAACGTGATGTCTACTGGAGAAGCAGGATCCCCAATGCCAACGCGAGAGATATCTCCTATCAAATAGGTTTTTCATAAATGTCCTTCGACATCTAAAATCTCACTCTTTGGTATTTTATCACCCGTGTGGGTTTTGGAAACCAGGATGCCCTCTGCTGATATCATTTAATCTTTCGTGGCAACCTTGCATATTTCGATTCCTCAATTCCTGATGTCGCACATTCGGTTAGGGCATTACTGTTTCGTGTTATAAACATGATATATATGTATATATATATATATATATATATATATATATATATATATATATATATATATATATATATATATATAATATATACTTATTTATTTTATTTATTATTTAAGTATATATATATATATATATAATATATATATATATAATATATATATATATATATATATATATATATATATATATATATATATATATATATATATTATATATATTATATATATATATATATATATATATATATATATATATATATGTATATATATATATATATATATATTATATGTTATTGCATTACCCATCCATAGTTATCTCCCTTTTCAGTATTAGTTTTATCACTCCTAGACATTCCACCTTTTTCCACATTAATTGCTGAAAACTTTATTCATTTTCCTCTGCCCTATTCATCTAACATCATTCCTAACTCCTGCAGATGATGCATTTCAATAGAAAAGAGTTTGCTTTTGGTCTGAATTCCGTAAGAGAATTTAATCAGAACTTTGTTTTTGCTCTCACTGTGATGCCGTTGTTCGTGCATAGAGCATGATGGATAATGTTCTGGAACTGTGATGGAGAATTTCAATAATGGGGCAGCAGCTGGTTCAACAAAGAGAAAGCATTCGGTTTAACGTTGCAGCAAAAGTTTATCTGTCATGAATATTCAAAGACTCGCATAACTTTTGTATATGGAAATCCTAAATGCTTCTTTCGTTCACCTTTCTGTTATGTGTTAATTTGTATTCTCGTTTATTAGTCTCTCCCCCTCCCCCGCTCCCCTCTGCCTCCCTCTCTCTCTCTGTCTCTCTGTCTCTCTCTCTCTCTCTCTCTCTCTCTGAAACAATCTATCTAGCATCTATCTATCTCTATATATATCTACCTAGAGAATTAAAGAGAAAGACCTTATCACTTCCAAAAATCTTGCCACGCTTAGAAACGCACTTCCCCGTGGTCTAACATCATCCTTATTTCAGGTATATGGGCAGTGTCTGCCGGTGGCGGATCCGAAGGAGTGACCACCACACGCATCCCAGACGGCGTCACAGTCCTTCCGAATGTCAGCCGCGTCAGCCTGGAAGAGGTGTCAGCCAAAGAGGGCAGTGGGAAGAGAGAGGAGCCCTACTTTGACGCGTCCATGTCGTCCCTGTACACAGCTTATCTGGGCAAGACCGCCACACTCACCTGCGTCGTCCATGCGGCCAAGACGGACAAGTCGGTATGTGGGGCAAGAGGGCAGATTATTATTAGCAGTAGTAGTGTTTTTATCATTATCATTACAGTGATTACTGTTATCAGTAAGGCTATGATTATTATAATGATAATTAGTAGTAGTAGCAGTATTATCACCATCGTTATTATTATTATTATTATCATTATTATTATCATTATCATTATTACCATTATCATCATTACTAGTATTGCTATTGTAAATGGAATTATGTATCATTATCATCATCATTCTCTTTAATATTGATGATTTTCACTATCCTATCACTATTATTATCATTACTACTACTGCTACTGTTTTTGTTGTATTATCATTATCACTATTTTGATTAGGATTATAATAAGGATCATCATTGCCATCGTCAATATCATAACCATTATCATAAGTTTTCACAAAGTCTCTTGTTCTTCTTG
>NW_020872753.1:144106-154106 GCF_003789085.1 Penaeus vannamei | reverse complement strand
GCACTCAGTTGCCTCACTTACTTTCACACTTACGTGGCACTCAGTTGCCTCACTTACCTGTCAGTTGCCTGTTTGCCTCACTTACCTGGCACTCGGTTGCCTCACTTACCTGGCACTCGATTGCCTCACTTACGTGGCACTCAGTTGCCTCACTTACCTGACACTCAGTTGCTGGCACTCAGTTGTACCTGGCACTCAGTTGCCTCACTTACCTGGCAGTCAGCTGCCTCACTTACCTGGCACTCAGTTGGCACTCAGTTGCCTCACTTACCTGGCACTCAGTTGCCTCACTTACCTGGCACTCAGTTACCTGGCACTCAGTTGCCTCACTTACCTGGCACTCAGTTGCCTCACTTACCTGACACTTATTTACATTACGTACTCTTAGTATTCACTTGCATCACGTGTCACCTTACTTACCTGTCACCCATTAACTTGGCTCTAAAACTTACATTTTCCTTAACTGGTGCTTACTTTCTTTACTAATATTTCCCGGAGCCCTTGAAACTTAAGGACCAACAATGGCACCCGTGTCTAACTTCATTATTTAGATATGTGTGTTTTCTTACCTAGAAATCGAACTTGGAATAGGATTTGGAGCACGATGGACATCACAGCCAGGAGAATTCGATTCCGCAAATCAGCGACTGCGATTTCTCTTGTACAGTTCAACATTTTACACTCGCGACCCCTTTTGCATAAACATATGCGTGACCCCCAAGATTATTTTATTTATTTTTCTTTTTTATTAATTAATAAATTTATTTATTTTTGTACATAATTTTAAGCTAAGAAGCTAAATCGGTAATCAGAGCAAGCTATTTTTACCCATTTCAGTTGCCTCACTTACCTGGCACTCAGTTGCCTCATTTACCTTGCACTCAGTTGCCTCACTTACCTGGCACTCAGTTGCCTGGCACTCAGTTGCCTCACTTACACTCAGGCACTCAGTTGCCTCACTTACCTGGCACTCAGTTGCCTCACTTACCTGGCACTCAGTTGCCTCACTTACGTGGCACTCAGTTGCCTCACTTACCTGACACTCAGTTGCCTCACTTACCTGGCACTCCTGGCACTCAGTTGCCTCACTTACACTCAGTTGCCTCACTTACGTGGCACTCGTTGCCTCACTTACCACTCAGTTGTCTCACCTGGCACTCAGTTGCCTCTAGCACTGGCAGTTGCCTCACTTACCTGGCACCAGTTGCCTCACTTCTGGCACTCAGTTGCCTCACTTACTGGCACTCAGTTGCCTCACTTAGCACTCAGTTGCCTCACTTACTGCACTCAGTTGCCTCACTTTGCCTCACTTACCACTCAGTTGCCTCACTTACTGCCTCACTTACCTGGCACTCAGTTGCCTCACTTACGTGGCACTCAGTTGCCTCACTTACCTGGCACTCAGTTGCCTCACTTACCTGCACTCACTTACTCAGTTGCCTCACTTACCTGGCACTCAGTTGCCTCACTTACGTGGCACTCAGTTGCCTCACTTACCTGGCACTCAGTTGCCTCACTTACGTGGCACTCAGTTGCCTCACTTAGCACTCAGTTGGCACTCAGTTGCCTCACTTATTGCCTCACTTACCTGCCACTCAGTTGTCTCACCTGGCACTCAGTTGCCTCACTTACCTGGCACTCGATTGCCTCACTTACCTGACACTCGATTGCCTCACTTACCTGGCACTCAGTTGCCTCACTTATGCACTCAGTTGCTCACTTACTGGCACTCAGTTGCCTCACTTACGTGGCACTCAGTTGCCTCACTTACCTGACACTCAGTTGCCTCACTTACGTGGCACTCAGTTGCCTCACTTACTGCCACTCAGTTGCCTCACTTACCTGGCACTCAGTTGCCTCACTTACACTCAGTTGCCTCACTTACCTGGCACTCAGTTGACACTCGGTTGCCTCACTTACCTGGGTTGCTTACTGGCACTCAGTTGCCTCACTTACCTGGCACTCAGTTGCCTCACCTACTCAGTTGCCTCACTTACCTGCACTCAGTTGCCTCACTACCTGCACTCACTTACCTGGCACTCAGTTTCACTTTGCACTCAGTTGCCTCACTTACCTGGCACTCAGTTGCCTCACTTACCTGTCGCTCAGTTGCCTCACTTACCTGGCACTCGATTACCTCACTTACCTGGCACTCGGTTGCCTCACTTACCTGGCACTCGATTGCCTCACGTGGCACTCAGTTACCTCACTTACCTGGCACTCAGTTGCCTCACTTACCTCAGTTCCCTCACTTACCTGGCACTCAGTTGGCACTCAGTTGCCTCACTTACCTGGCACTCAGTTGCCTCACTTACTTTGGCACTTGCCTCACTTACGTGGCACTCAGTTGCCTCACTTACCTGACACTCAGTTGCCTCACTTACCTGGCACTCAGTTGCCTCACTTACCTGGCACTCGGTTGCCTCACTTACCTGGCACTCGGTTGCCTCACTTACTGCACTCAGTTGCCTCACTTACACTCTGCCTCACTTTGACACTCAGTTGCCTCACTTACGTGCACTCAGTTGCCTCACTTACCTGCACTCATTTGCCTCACTTTCAGTTGCCTCACTTACGTGGCACTCAGTTGCCTCACTTACCTGCACTCAGTTGCCTCACTTTACTCACTAGCACTCAGTTGGCACTCAGTTGCTTCATTTACCTGGCACTCAGTTGCCTCATTTACTTGGCACTTAGTTGCCTGGCACTTTGCCTCACTTACCTGGCACTCATTGCCTCACTTACGTGGCACTCCTCACTTACCTGGCACTCTCACTTACTGGCACTCAGTTGCCTCACTTACACTCAGCCTGGCACTCAGTTGCCTCACTTACCTGGCACTCAGTTGCCTCACTTACCTGGCACTCAGTTGCCTCACTTACCTGGCACTCAGTTGCCTCACTTACCTGGCACTCGGCTGCCTTACTTACCTGGCACACAGTTGCCCTACTTACCTGGCACTTATTTACATTACGTACTCTTAGTATTCACTCGCATCACGTGTCACCTTACTTACCTCAAAAAAAGAAAAAAAAAAAAAAATCTGCCCTGATGCTAACTTGCCTTACATAGCGTTCGCCTGCCTTCCTTAACTGGCACATTTAAGCAATTTACCTAATTTGCCAGTCACGTACTTAGCTTACTTGTCACCCATTAACTTGGCTCTAAAACTTACATTTTCCTTAACTGCTACTTACTTTCTTTAGTAATATTTAAATTAAAATGAAAAGAATAACTAGATTTTCTTACTCGATTTCAACAGAAGCAACAGTCAGAGATGACTTAGACATCAATGTTAATGGCTGATACTTCTTTATCAGAAGTCAAGGGTCTTGTGTCGTGTATTTTGGATTAAAGGATATATTGAATTTAAATTTGAAGGTTGGAAAATTGCCTAATGTTTGTTTAAATTCAATTTAAATCATTCTTTACCAGTATGTTGCTTTTGGCAGTCACAACCAATCCTAGGACTTCTGCATGTAGCTTATATAAATGCACCTGTTCCTTCGCTCTATAGTAACTTGAATGCACTCGAACCACATGTTTGTTTGACATTTTAAAACGTCATTTTAGTCATTCGCTTTGTCTTTCTTTTCCACAAGCCCTTCTGGTTATGCATGTGGGTTGCTGTGTTTCATCTGTCGACGAGTTTTTACAGACGATTCTTTGAAACACTGAACTGTCAGAGTTTGCCACTGCTCTGCTGTTAGCATATCCTAAGCTGAGCATTATGTGGAACTAGATTTCTCACCTTGGCCCCTTTCAGAATTTCTATTGTTTTACTAAAGTCAAATCACACACACACACACAAACACACACACACACACACACACACACACACACACACACACACACACACACACACACACACACACACACACACACACACACACACACACACACACACACACACACACACACACATATATATATATATATATATATATATATATATATATATATATATATATATATATATATATATATATAATATATATATATATATATATATATATATATATATATATTACCGAGTTAGATTTGTTCCGAACAGTGATCTCAAAAAAAAAAAAACTAATAGTGATAATAAAATAATGATAACAAAAACAATGATAATGCTGCTGATGATAATCGAGTTTCCGCCGCGGAGGAAGTGGCTTTTGGCTGAAATCTTGAGGGTCACTTTGATTGTACTTCAACATACACACGAAAGACATTGCAGGGCTTTCTTTGATGGCGGTGGTGTCCTTGGTCTTGAAGATGTTGGCATTGGTATTTTTGGTATTTGTTGATGGAATTGGTGATTCTGTTTTTTATGATGGTATTATTGCTGGCACTGGTATTCTAAAACCAGAAATTTTGTTATTGGTACTTTGGTAGTATTGGAGATGGCACTGGTATTATCAATAACGGCGGTGTTAGTGGTACTGGTTTTATTGGAGGAGTTGCTAGTGTTGCTAACAGTGGTATTGCGTTACTGGTGGTGGTATTGGTGTTTGCTGTATGGATGTATTTTTTAACTGACCTTGTCATTTTCAAGTGGCGTTTTCTGCGCCTTAATCGGAAGGGTAAGTCAATTTTCGGCCCATTCATATACTCCATTCATAACAAACCATTCTAAGTAATCCTCAACCGAAAAGCAAAGAAAGCCATTGCAGGTCTTGGGGCAGTTCTGTGTGGCAGGAAAAGCAGGCCACAGCAGGGTAGGAGAAGGGCTGCAGAAAACGTAAACAAATAATTAACACCAATTTCGTTCTAGTCGAATATAATTTTTTATGGAAAACAATTTAGCAGATAAAGTTTGAAATATTAAAATTACAGAGTGAGCGACCACGTGATTCGAAGCAGCCTGGACATACACATGCGCTGGTGTTGTTAATCGATCAGGTATTCCTGGTGTTGAAGGCAGCAAAAATAAATCAATCAAAAATATATAAATAAATAAATAAATATATAAATAATGAATAAAAAAAAACTGCATATGCATTTTTAAAACCCAAACAAATGTAAAAATAAGAATTATGTCTGTTAAGAATTATGAAAATCCCTGGCGAAGTACTTCAGAGTTCGAGTTCTTTCTTCCATAAGATTTCAGTTTAGTCTTCTAGGCATCCTGTGCGATTTGTGGAGAGGGTCTTCTCCCATACAAAAGACTTTAGTAAAGATGGTGAACAATGCTGAACTGCTACCAACTGACTACCCTATCTACTTTGACAGAAATAGATAACGGAGAGATGCGGTGCAAATACGAACGAAAATAAAATAAAGGACATCTAAAGAAATTATTCCTCCAGGATACCTTCGTAGACTTCTTAAGAGGGACACAGAATTACAGTCTCTTGAGGACAAATGTCGCTGGGTTTCCCAAGCATTAGGAATAGAATCTTAGAAGGAAAGGAGCCTGCAGCTCTGACTCGGCCATAATAACGAACGAAAATCCTACTCACATAATCACGAACGAACAGTGGGTGAAGGACGGGAAGGGAAATCAAATGCAAAATGAAATGAAATAATAAATATGTGCTGCCTCATATGGGGGTATCAGCGTTTAAAGGTGTCCTCAGACCAACTGCCATACAAAGCGTTTATTAAATATTTTGCTGATTTAAATTTCCATCTACAACAAAAGCACCAATATATTTGCATTAATGCAGAAAATTCTGATAGTGATGAATAATGATAAACAGCACCAGCACCTTTATCATAAAAAAATAGATTAGTTATCATTACCATTGATAACGTTAACAAGTCGGTGCGTGTGTAATAGATGAAAGTTGAAATTTAAATATATCAATAATTAATGCATATTCGGTCAACTAGTCAGATCACACCTTTGAGCCCGCCTTCCATCATAACACCTGTGATCGTCACCAATAAGTGTGAGCGAACGCAGTTTGCACCAACGCTCTCCGCGATGCTGCCGATTCTAGACTCAACGTACTATGGGCGTGTGTTCCTCGTGTTGATCGTGCTCGTGTCTTTGGAAATCTGTATGCGCACATTTGTGACGAACGGAATATCCCAAGCCTTTAACTTCGCTCTTCAAGAACAGCAAAGTCGAAACAACTTGAATTCAGAGGCTGGGGGGGATGAATTCCTCAACGTAACCTCGAGTGTTACCCCAGACCGTCGCAGCTGGTCTGGGGTAACATCAGCTCCCGCCAAAAATATAAGTGTGAAAACCTCGTTCGAGGAGGTAAAAAGAAGGCTGGATCAAAGGAATCAGATCCTACGAGGGAACTGTTCTCTGATCAAAGAATTGAAGACCCGAGTTTTGAGAGCTATTGACATCCTTAGGAATTATTACATCGAGGAATATAATCTCTTTCTTTGTATTTCTGCGAAGGTGATTACAAGCAAAATAATTTGATTATTTAATTTTCTTATTTTTATTTTAAGTTCCAATGACTTAGTAGGAATAAGCATCATCAGCAGCAACACCTTCATCATAAAAACTATGATATCAGTTATCATTATCATGATTGATATTATTATTATTATTATTATTATTACTATTATTATTATTATTACTGTTATCATCATCATTAATGTTACTGTTGCTGTTATTGTTATCAGCATTATTGTAATTATTTTATTATTATTATTATCACTATTACTACTAATGCTGTTATCATTATGAGTATCATAGTTACCATTATCATTATCATATAATAATGATGATTATTAGCATCAACATCATCATCATCATATTGTTAGCATTTGTATTATTATTATCATCATCGAACACTGTTCATTGCGACAAATGTAGACAGCGAATGAATGAGAATATTTTCGACAGATCATATTTCTGAGGAAGATGTGATCGGAACCGGTCTGGTATATATCTCTTGCGTTGTGAAAACATTCACTCTCATTCACGCCTGTTCGATATTATGATCATTATCGCTGTTATCATTATTGCCATTACCATTATCATTATTATTATTATCTTTGTTATGATTCTTTTTATTGTTATTATTATTTTCAGTATTATCATCGTCATCGCTGTTTTCATCATTGTCATTATTATTATTGTTATTATCATCAGTATCATAATCATCATCAATAATCATCACCATCATCATTATCATTATCATCATCATCATCATTTTCATAGTCGATGCTGTTGTTATCACTTTAACCATTATAGTTTAAAGTTTTATGGTTATTCGTTAGTATCAAGATCATCACCAAATTTCATCATTAGACACATACATTGCGCAGTTGCCATTCGAGCACAAATCGCTAACGATGACACATTACCTCGCCTCCTAAGTCGCCCATCGGCCTGAACACTTTCTTCTTTCGTAAATGACGGAAATTATTCACTAACCTTGAGCTCCCTCCTATCATGAGTGCCTGGAGTAGGCGCACGTCGAGCGACCTCGAGAACTTTCCTGGATGCACTCCAGTTGTAATATATATATATATATATATATATATATATATATATATATATATATTATATATATATATATATATGTATGTATGTATGTATGTATATATATATATGTGTGTGTGTGTGTGTGTGTGTGTGTGTGTGTGTGTGTGTGTGTGTGTGTGTGTGTGTGTGTGTGTGTGTGTGTGTGTGTGTGTGTGTGTGTGTGTGTGTGTGTGTGTGTATACATGTATATATATATATATATATATATATATATATATATATATATATATATATATATATATATCATATATGTGTGTGTGTGTGTGTGTGTGTGTGTGTGTATGTATATATATATATATATATATATATATATATATATATATATATATATATATATATATATATATATATATATATATTATATTTATACGTATGTTCATATATATATATATATATATATATATTATATATATATATATATATATATATATATATATGTAGATGTATATATGTATATCTGTATGTGCATGTGTGTACTTGTGCATGCGCTCTTTCTCTTTACTGAATGGCCAATGAAACTATTACCTAAGGAAGGTTGATGACCTTAAAGCAATATGAGAGTCCGATGCTATTGCTATAGAAATAATAACAGCAGAGGAAAGAATAACTAAGACTAGCGATTCTATCTCAATTTGGAGGGTTGGTACGATCATTTTCTTATGTTGCTTATTATTGTTGTTTTCTGGTGAAGATTCTCATGTTCACTGTCGCTGTTTGACCATTTTCATTATTCTTTTCATTATTACTATTTGTATACTATTTATATATTTTTATCGTTAGTTTTTATTATCGTATAAGCATCATCAAAACATCCACGCCATATTTGGTACAGTACCAAAAATAATCCATCATATGATTTATCATAATTTCAATTCAACATTTTTCCTTACTTTTCTGGTAATGACAAACCATATTTGCCAGCTGTGGATAATCACACATGTGAATATATTAAGATTAATATTTCGTGTAATTCCAGTGACCTTGATCTGCACATCAAGTAGAATTTGTACGTTCGACATCAATCAATCGTGTTTACGAACGTCCCCTGTGTACTTAAGAAAGATATGATTTTAATGTGGATATTTTCAATGACCTTATTGCCTTGGCGAAGGTATGCGGTCTATGAGTGCTTCTAGTTACTATTGTTATTATTATTATTATATATTTTCTATCATTATTATTATTATTATCATCATTTTATCATCATTATTGTTATCATTATCATTATTTTCGTTATTACGATTATCCTCATTATTAGCATTACTGCTGCTGTTATAGGTATTATTACCATTATCATTATTGTTATCAATATTATTATCAATATCGTTATCATTATTATTACTATCGTAGTTACTGTTGTCGTTACTTTTGTTGTTATTATCATTTCTATTATGATTTTAAGTATTATGATTTTAATTATTATCATCATTATCATCATCACCGTCATCACTATCATTATCCATGTCATTAACATGATTATTCTTATTATTATTACTATTATTATCATGATCATCATGGCTATTGTTACTATTACTTTTGTTATCATCTTTATTATTGCAATCATTACTATCATCCTTATTATTATTATCATTATTATCATTATCATTATTATTATTTCTAGTACTACTATCACCATTGTTATTATTGTTATTATTATTATTGTTATTATTATTATTATTATGATTACTATTATCATTATTATTATTATTATCATTATCATCATTGCGCTGATTTTCTTTTAATTGGTCTCAAAACACCCAGAAGTTTTTATCGTTTGATTTAGAGGGATATGGATAACAAACGAATTCCACAACTCACAACCAAACTTGAAACAACGAACAATTATAACGCCCCGGCAAATCACTCCACATCGTGTAGGTGAAGCAAACACTAGAGGCATACACCGCTAATCTTGGCTTTGTGTGTCAACCTGCCCCGTGCACTGCAAGAAAAGCTGCTGTTGATACATGAGATTAATACTAGTAACATTGCATCACAAACGTTAATAGAAGGACTAACGTGGGAAATTCCCGAAAAGGTATAGTGTACGAGAGCAAGGTCTGTGGCAAAGTGACCGAACGCCGAGTGTCCAGGTGACAGGTGAGGGTGCGCCGCATCGCGTGCGCTTTGCAGTCGAGGGAGAGCGATTATAAACAAAATTGAATTTTATTGAATAATTCATATTAGAAACAATAATATTATTGTAGTTATCATCATCATCAATTATCACCATCATCATTATTATTGTTATCCTAATTATTACATTCACCATCTTCATTATTCGTTTCATAATTAATATTATCGTTATCATTATCATCATCCTTTTTTTGCGATGTCAAATATAGATAGAAAAATACGGAAACTTCGAGTAGTCCCTCTACCACTATTTCTGCCACATGGACAAAACGCAACCAAACACTAAAGTTAATTAATCAGTGACAAATACCCGTAGCTTTTAGACATTTTACACGCACAAATAAATAATGATTCTTTCTTTCACGACAGGGTGGCGCAACGACGTGGAAAACGCATTTGCTGAGGATGAAAGGGCTTCCG
>NW_020872753.1:134106-136606 GCF_003789085.1 Penaeus vannamei | reverse complement strand
TGTTGCATTATTTGAGGAAAATAAAATGGAGATTAAACAACCACTTTATTCCATAGTAAACTTTACAAAAACTCTAAATTATGAGCCCTGAATATAACAAATTTGACATGCTAATATATATTCTGAAAATACTAAAAAAAAACTCTAAAACTCTGTACAATATAATTATGTTATATACATTTAACATACTTCTTCCATTATTTTATCAGTTTACAGAGCAAAAAGATAATAAAGTTTACTACCCATCATTCAAATTTTCTTTCAAATAATCGAGCAGAGTGAAAGACTAGGTGATGAAACTGACTAGGAACTAAGAGCTATGCATTGTTTTACATTATCATCGTTTTGCTACAAAAGGAAACACAAGAGCTGAATTGGAATAGTAGCTATAAAGGCTAGTGGCAATGTATGCAGTCACCGCAAAGGCGGCCACCTTGACGAGCATATTCCTCTGAGCTGGCACCAGTGGAAGGTATCTGAACACTGTTGCAAGGATCCCCCGGTAATTCTGACCTCTTCGTGCTGCTTCAAACTTCTTGCGTCTTTCAAGGACTTGCTGCTTCTCCAGCTTCTCTTCTTCAGCCCTTTGGTGAATAAGGAGAGATTATTGCATAAAATAAACTTTCTATTGAAAGGAATTATAATATAATTAAAATGTATACTGTATATAGTGCTTATTATTATTCATATTACTAATACAAATACCTAATAAACAAAAATTTACAATATGTGCAATAACTATACCCATGAACATTATAAACAACAATAATAATGCTATTTAAAAACAAAACAGAAATAACAATAACAGTAATAAGGGAAAAAAAAAAATCAAAATAATAAACCCTACTCACTTTTTCTGCAGAAACTCATTGACCTCCTCTTGTAAAGTGTCAGGCGGATAAAGGTTATATAATTCCCCTGCATCTACTAGGATGCGCTCCAGAGGTAATGTATCAGGAACCTGTTTATAGAGAAAAGAAAGAAAGAAAAATTGATGGAAAAAATATCAACAACTACAATAATTATAAAAAAGAAAGACTGCTTGACATCTGATTTGAAAAGTACTTACAACGCATTGTGGTTCTAATTCTTTCAGGGTCTAGATAGTATAAACCAAAAATTAAATTTCCATGGAAGAGTTTCTTAAAGGGAGGGGAAAGTGAAAGAGAAAGGGAAAAGATGCAGCAGGCAAATGAGGTGTGCAAAGAGTTTCTGAGTATCAGTACACAAATATATGCACAAGTACAAGTGCAAGGGTGTATGAGGGTGTTGAGTGTGGGACTATAAGTGTTGGTGTTGGGAAAATAATCATAATGAATGTGAAGGTGAATGAGGATCTTAAATGTGGGAGAGTGAGAGTGTTGCTGTGAGTGTATACAAGTAACTGTAAGAAGAGATTAGGACAAATGCATATTCAGGAAGATCACACATTTGTTTGTACACTCCAGAAACTAAGACTGTATTGGCAAAACATCAATAAACTTTATGTCCCTAGGTATCTTATAACTGATTTGATAGTGTAAAAAAAATATATATATATATAAATGGCCACTGAACAGTAAACATTTCCATGATGAGAGTCATGCACCTACTCACCTGTGAAAGAATAAAATGTTGCATTGCCATATCACATTCTCCTGCTAAAACATCTTCTTTCTTGTGTAAAACAATTGCTGCAGCTATATACATGGGCATGAGATAAGGGGAAGCCAAGAAGCAGTCGTATAACCTCACCACATTGCGGTAGTCAGAAAGTGTATGAGCGAACCATGTAATAAGCCAGGGCAAACAAAACACTGTTCCTACACCTGAACTGGAAAAAAAATACAACATTATAAAACTTCTGGTCTCAATATGCTCTGAAAAAAAAATCACACCAATCAATTTCAGAGTAGCTATCTTTAAACCCTTGTGGGAAATTTGTATCTTGTTGACCAACTGCCTTGACCCAACATCTAATCAACAAAAGTAACTCCAATGCCAAGCAACAACAATTTTTTTTTTTTTTTTTTTTTTTTTTTAAAAACCCACAAGCCATTTTTATTAAATACAAACTAGAAATTTATTGTCTTAAAAGAAAAGGCATTAAGAAAAATTAATATTCTCCAAAAATTAAGAAAATTAAGTCTTACTCTATCAAAAACTGGTAGAGTTTGGCGTCTGCCCTTCGAAGAATGGGATATATATAGGTGAGGTAATAGGTGGTCTTCTCCATTGTCGGCCGCATGAACTCACTCAGGTGTGTGACGGAGAGCTTCTCCACCATTTCATAACCAACATCTTCACCCATAACCAGAAGGAATGTTATAGCAACATCATGAAAACCCTGTCAATCAAATCAGAAGCTTTCATCAGTACATAAGATAAATCAATCTATCAAAAGGATTCTAAAAATCCAAATACAGAAGATAGAGAAGACAATAATGAAATAACAACGAAGGCAGAGACTTCAGTAACAAAAAATCTGATTCACATGAAAAGAAATGGGGATTTCAAAATG
>NW_020872753.1:121606-129106 GCF_003789085.1 Penaeus vannamei | reverse complement strand
ATATATATATGTATATATATATATATAAATATATATATATAATATATATATATTATTATACTATATATATACATATATATATATATATCATATATATACTATATGTGTGTGTATATACTATATGTATATATATATATATATATGTATATATATATTATATATATATATATATATATATAATATAGTATATGGTATGTATGTGTGTGTGTATATGTATATATATATATATATATATATTATATATATATATGTATATATATATATATAATTATATATGTATGTGGTAATATATGATGTGTATATATATATATATGATATATATATATGTATATATGTATAATATATATATATATATATTATACTATATATTATATATTACTGTATATATGTTATAATATATATATAATATATATATATATAATGTATAAATATATATACCACATATGTATTACATATATTATATATAATGATATATATGTTATACATTATATTATATATATATATTATATATGTAATTGGTATATTATGTGTGTGTGTGTGTGTGTGTGTGTGTGTGTGTGTGTGTGTGTGTGTGTGTGTGTGTGTGTGTGTGTGTGTGTGTGTGTGTGTGTGTGTGTGTGTGTGTGTGTGTGTCTATATATATATATAAATGTACATATAAATATATACACACATATGTATTACATATATGTTCAAGATGGCCAAATAAAAGGGTCCTTAGAGACTAAGCCATTGTGGAGTCATCTATATGTAAAATAATATATAAAACAATACCACACTGGAAAGCGCATTTTCCTAGTATCAAAGCTTACCTTTTCACCAATCCGTGAATCTAACCTGACATCTTTACTAACCTCAGTCATTTCTGAAGCATCATTTTCTGATGATGATCCTGTTACATCCTCCACTTTCTGCTCTCCTGATAAGTCTTTCCTCTTGTATATTTCCCCATTGCAGCAGTCCTCCACTTCCTTGCCTGCCTCAGTAAGTTGGTCCCTCTCGCTCGTTCCCTTGTTTGTAACTTTTTGGTCCTCAGGGGATGAGCATGCACCATTGGTCTCATCTTTTGAGTTGGACTTTACTCCACCTGAATCTCTGGCTGTTTCACTTTTATTTTCTTCCATCTTGAATTAATCTAAATAGATGTTAAATTTAGGAGAATTAAATTAACATCACAGGATGATTTGGTATGCCTCTTCTATACACTGTCCTTCCATGTGCAAGAGATCATATGATCACATCCTCTGGGGATGACGTCCCAAGGTGCTGATGTGATGGTCTGGGAAGACGAGTCACTCAAAAACCTGCAAATTAAGATGGAACATTAGTAAATTCTGGCCTTCCCAAATGGGCGTCTCCCTTGGGCCAGAAAAGAGTCGATGTGGGACGACAGCAGAGGAAGGGCAGCAAAAGGAGGAGGGAGAAAGAATAAAAGGAATAGAAAGAAAGGATATTAGATAAACTACATTTATGTCTGGGAGGCAAAATGGCCCTAATGATTTTTGTCTAATGAGTGTTCTTGAAAACTTTAAAATCAAAACATATCAGTAACAGTTTAACAAATGAGAGCTATTTTCTAATTCTTATTGGAGGAAAATCTGAATTCAAATAAAGCCTCTCTTAAAATCTCATTCCAAGTAGCACTTAGAAAAAGGGTTTTCAAACAAATATCTAGAAAAGTGGCTGAAACAGCAGAGCCACAAACCTCTAAGTAGCAGCATGGCAAAGACTTTGGGACTGTACACAAACCTATCAGCTCATGGTTACATGACCTCCAAAAACCAATCAGCAGGCAGAACAGGTTTCACTTGCCTTTTCCAGGTTCTACTTCGTCCTTCCTAGCCCCATCTTACCTGGCCACACTTTTTTTTTTTACTTTTATTATAGTTTTCATATCTAATTTTGTTTCTGTCTAACTTTTGCAATGAGATTTGTTCATAGCATCTATAAGCCTACTGTGAATACTGCAAAACAACTAGTTTCCCTATTTTCTGATGGATGTTGTGCCTATTTTTTTCACAGATGTTTCTTTGTAAATAACAAACAATAATCACAAAGTACTATGTTTGCTTCCCTTTCAAGTTTTGCTTTCAGACAAATATATACATTGCTCACCATTTTCTCAATTTCCTGTACATGTCACTTATCATACTTTAGGAGGAAATGCCACATTCTTTTTATCTTTTCAATTATTTGTCTCTTATGAACATATCAAATACAACCAGATACATGTGATATGATTATTTATATATAACAGATTAGAAATTGTTTACAGCTCTATCTTCATTCACACATCTAATCTACAAGATAATGTATTAGTAAAAAAATCCTGGCCCTTAAAATATTGATGATAATGCTTTGACGTTCATATCCATGACAATGATTTAGGAATGAAACAAAAAGGTTTGGTTTGAGTGTTTAAAAAGAAATTTTATCAGTCGGCAAGAAATAATGAGAACCAAATTTTATGGGATGCTGTTTTAATACTCCTAAGTTTTGCTAGAATCTTGGTTAACCCCTTGGATCAGGGTGACTCGACCATCACTTCATAAATAAATCTGGCAGAGGGCTGGATGTTGGGAATATTTCATTGTAGAAAAATCTGATTGCTAGCCGTGGTAATGGGATTATGCCATCATGATAAACTGGTAAACAAATGTGGAATGTATCATAGGTAGGCCATGACTGCAAGAGATCCAGCTCTAGGGATGAGCACTAGCTCTAATTGTTACTGACAACTAAAGATATGATATGGAAGAAAATGGTCTACTTTCATCTTGATACAGTATGTCAAATGACAAATACAGTCTTTGGAAAATGGCAAAAAAAGCAAAAAATGGTTAGATGACATTATAAAGGGGAGGCAAGGAGTGTTCCTGTGAGCTGGGCCTACAAACTACACAACAATGATAGTCGGGCCATGTGCAAGCGAGGCACCCAGATTTAACAGGTTAATAGATTTACTGTAGCTAAATAGAAGTTTATTTCAGTGTTTGAGTATTACACAAACTACATAAACTGATAATGCACTTGAAGTTTCTTCAAGTATCTTGACCTCAACCATATTTACTTCAGTCCAAAGACCTTTCATGACAGATTATCTTCCAAAGAAGTAGAAAAAATAATAATCTCATCTTACAATAATCATAATTCAAACAAAACTATTCAAATTCTTTATATGAACAAGATACAGTAAGTTAGTGTTTGCACTTACAAATTCAGTGTTGCTTTCTAAGCAAGTTGGTATGAAACTAAACTGATATAGGCAATGACTTGACAAAATAACAGTGACGTCTTAGATGACACAACATATATTAGCAAAATAACAGCAGTGTCTTGCATGACTTTACATATCTAATTTTCTTTTGATAAGGTATAACATTTAACTAAATATAGTAAACCAACTAGAGTAAGATTTTTATCTTCTTCTTCTTAAAGAGAGAATACAAGAGCCCATTGTATGCTTCATTGTAAAATTGAACAAAGAACTTACACACTCACAAAGAATTTCTGACTTGGTTGTACACTCTTTGTCTACAAACATATGGGACTGGCAGGATGAGGTTAGAGTTGATTTATCTATGAATAAACTTCTTTGAGTAAAATGAGAAAGCTATTCCTTTATAAATCTTTTATGTACTGTTACTACTTGACCTGTGAACTTGAAATGAGAAAACAAACTTGTCATTGTCCACAACAGCTTGCTGCCAGTTAGGTTGTAGCCTTAGACACCGTCTTTCCAAAACGACACTAGAGTGCCTTCAGCTAGAGTGGTAGGGCCTGTACCCCTGACCTTCAACATTCCTGGTCAAGGCTCTCTTCTCTAGTTAGCCTACAGGGTTTCCTTTTCCTAATTGCAGAAATTGCAAAAAAATAGGCTGAGGATTTACCATCCTAATGAGTGTGTAATTTTGTGACAAAACAATGAAACATTCAGATGACACCCAAATATTCCCATTTTCCTTGGTGTGATCCGTGGACCCCTACAGCTTTAAGAACACTGGTAAAGGCCAACCATTCTCTATACTGTATCATCTGGCAAGATAGTTTGCAGACTCCTCTAATGATTTATTGTCAGGCAAGGAGCCAGTTCAAGCTCCATCTTGCAAGAATATATCAAATGTGAAGGACAATTGACATGAATGCAGACTATATTACTACAAGAAAAAAGTCTCATCTGCAGATCTATCATAAATGCCTGGTCAAGTTACAGAGTATAGAAATAGTGACTTGTGAAATCAGGTAACTGGTACCTGAAGCTTTGTGCCAAACTACCATTATGCTCAAAATTTACCAGTCAACTTCAGCCAACTCTTCACAGCTTTCTTTTCACAGTAAATAATAAATGACTCTAAATGAGCAGTTGCTGATAAAGGACACCTCAATTACCTATGCCTACCTTACATATAGAATATGAAGGAATGGAGGACTAAGGATGGCAATTCCCGTATAGATGCATTGCACCTATATCAGCTCCCCATTTTTGCTCCCCAACACAGCAGTCACATTTCTCACTTGCTAGTGTTTGTACCTAAGTATCTAGAAAATCATATATATGGATAAAACACTTGTTGATTAACCCCTACGATCTGGGTGATGTGACCATCACTTCATAAAAAAACTTGGCTTGAGAGGCAGGTGACATGAACATTCCATCATGGGAAAATTTTGGCTGTGAGCCACAGTGATGCGAACTCGCCATCATGAGCATTTCGGCTGAAGGCCGGGGAGACGGAAATGACTCCCCACATACCTCTTGGAGGGTAATTAGATTCATTTAGTGTTTAGGAAAGGGCCTTTGCATTATTTCCATCAATGAATGAGTGTGGAATGTACAATCCATGAGCCATGACTGGAAGAGTACTGGCTCCCGGGAGGATGCCATTCCGTGCTTAGGATCCTATTCCTGCCTGTCATGACCAGCAGTGCAGGTTGTATTAGAAAAGACTGAATATCATTTTTTTTTTTTTTTAATGACACAAATAACAAATTGTTACTTACTGTAATTGTTACTGCACTGAGGTATGGACTACCTAGACAGATGATATGGAGTTTGTGCAAAGAAAACTGCCTTTTACCATCTGGATAAATCAAATAAAATCACAAATAACATTGCAAGGGGTCTTGTCACTGCACACAAGTGTTCACATGCGCCCATGCCTATAAACTTCACATCCATCAAAGTGGTCACTCACATAAGCCTAATGAATGTATTTTAGGCCACGTGATGACAGTAGAGCATTTAGATACAATGGGTTAATTATAGGCTCATTATTGTGACAAAATGAAACATTACTTTTATTTTATGCCAACTCTTAACCAATGACATATGTTGAACACCACTCATTTGGCTTACCAGATTGGGTGCAAGAACTCTTTTCTGCATCAATATGACCACATTTTAAAAGGGATAAAGGCCTATTTAGTTACTTTTCCCAATAAACAAGAAAATAATTCTCAGGAAAACGCAAGTGAAAGCTATCAATGCTGCTGGTACTTTTAGCAAGAGGCATTAAGCTCCAATAAGGACTCAGAATGCACATCACCTAAAATCCAGGCATTAAGCTTACTTGAATAGTTGGTTAATCTTTGTGGTATGGATGCACTAAGGACAAACTGAATATGATATTCTTGTAGAGGACAAAAAGTTCCAGTTGCTGGTACAAGAAATTATCTGCAAACACGAAAGGTAACACCGAAAATAAAGGAAAGAGATCACGAATAGAGCCTCTCTCAGCTTAAGGCCACTTGGTGCTCTCTAGTTTGAGCTCTATCTTCCCGTGCATACCGAAGTGAAGACAATGTTTCCTGGGGGTATTGGGGAGCAAAGCGCCCCATTAACCCTCCCCTCGGACAGTGCAATTATTAATGGTACTTGATATTACTTTCCATATGAAAATATTAGTTCAGCAATGCTTTAAATTTACACAATGACTATTGGTACGGCAGTCATATCCCCCAATTGGTGATGGCTATTCCTACAGACATATCCTGCGCTTGTGTGGTATAATTGTACTTCCACCCACAAACAAGATGGCAGAGTCTACATTAGGTTAGGTTGAGTTAGATTAGGTTATATTAGGTTCATACGTGTTACCCAGATTTAACGCTTATATGTGCATATTCACATGCCAGACTGTAGAGTATTTTTCTTGAGCGGAAAACATCATTTTGTCTACATTTACGTGGACGGATCTACGGACGGATGATGAAACAAGCACGGAAAGGTCAAAAGAATTTTATGAGCAGAAGATGATTTAAAAAAGAACTAAGCATGTGTGGAAAGTTACCCGAGAACTACATTTACATGGACAGAATTTAACCAAATTCTAGTCTGGTGCACATGTATGACATATGCCTTACAGCGAGAATTCAGGTATGGCTGCCATACACATAACACTGGCCTTTTGTTAATAATTTCGTCGTGGATATTGTTCCGGCACCGGATTTTATAAGAGTTTGGCTATTCGTACGGCATACATGCGCACTAACTATTTGCACGCAAACATACACTTGCGCATTAGCATTGCATACAAACTTTGGCGTTGTTTTAGTGTTGTTCATTGTCTCGATCCGACTATGAATATTGCATGAAATGACCAAGAGAGAATTATTGACAGTGTGCAAGCACAAGTGTGTACCGGACGAATATCCAAAATGTTATAAAATCCGGTGCCGGAACAATATCCACGGCAGTACTTTCATTCTGGCCACACCTCATCTTAACTACTCGAGCACCCATGAAACCCCATGAAATGATGAGCCTTGTATTGCTTTATTTTTCATGATCCTTTGCAAATGAATCATTAGTTCATATAAGAAACAGAAGGAACATATTTGCTGATTTCTTTAGGCTCAATTTCCTTCGAGTTGAGAGGACATTCTCTTTTGCAGGTTTATGTAAGAGATACAAAAATATCATCTGGACCTGGAAAAGAACTAAAGCATGAAAGGTGAAACATGGCAAAATGAATACGAATTGATATGCCAGTCATGACGAGAGATATGACTAATAAGAATCAGATATTCTTCACCAGATGTTTCAGCGTGACTTACACATCGCCGATTATTTGAACGTATATACATGCAATCCTCAAGGCGATATGTGTACTATATGTTCGCGAAATGACACACAACGAGGCAAAATTAGAGGAAACATGGAGAGAAAAATGGAATCACCTGCCTTGAAAGGTCTCATCACAACATCACGCTGCGTTCGAGTCAGTTTAAAAGATGAAGTGATAATGTTAACGTCTTTTCCTATTGTTGATGAAAGAATGTCTTATAAATCATAGAATTTATAGAAAAAAGTATTTTGCTCCATTTAATGTAAGTCATTGAGGCAAATTATTTGATAGCACGTGATTATACTACTGATCAAATTCTCATTAGTGCTTATCACCACTCATCTTCATACAAAATCTAAATTTTCACCTATTCTAAACTATATACAAATGATTGATAATCACATCTACACTTCATTTAGTATTTAGGTAAACA
>NW_020872753.1:101606-109106 GCF_003789085.1 Penaeus vannamei | reverse complement strand
ATGGATATGACGGGAGCGAAAGGAAGGGGAGGGAAGAGAGAATAGGGGAGGGATATGGACGACGCATGAGGCAGAAGGAATAGAGATGATGTGTATGAATATTTTTGTGCAGTCATGTCAGCTATCTATCCATACATGTGTGTTTGTGTATTGGCGCGCGCGCGTGTATGCGTGCGTGCGTACGTGCATGTTATTTGACAAAAAAAGTTGGACTCATTATTTTCGTACCAAGAGGATGGTATGGCAGTACGTGGTGTAGTGGTTGCGTAAGCAGCCAAACATAAGCATTGGCACTGAGACCCTGTGTTGCACCTTCATGTTGCAGAGGCGCGTGATCGTGATGGCATGATGGCTTCAGGCAAGGACCGTCGCGGCTACGAACACGAGTCCTCGAGTGACACCGACAACCCGGACTCCGACGACCGCCGTCCAAGGCCCTACCGGAATCGCTTCGGGTGAGTGTGTGCGGCTTGTCCGTGCAGTTTTAATTGTGCGCACACGAGTGATATTTTTGTGTATGCGCGTGTTCTTTGGTGTGTGTACATGGAGGCAGGACGTATGTGTTTCCGTGTTAATTTGTATGAGTTCGCGTAAATAAGTAGGTGTGTGTAGGATAAAAAAGGAGGAATTAGCATTAGTAAAGTGGCAGTATTAACACAAACATATTTTAGCATCTGCCGACGTATGCGTTTCTTCTAGAATACTGTTTTAATTTATTCCATCATTTGCTTAAAATTGAAAGATGATCTAAAGTGAGTGAGCATTTATTTACTCGTAGATGCTAGCATTAACTCCGTGATTTACTTTGCAAAATTGATATTAATTTCAATGGTTGTTTCCAGGTAAGTGTGAAACCTGATTACTATGAAAGTTCAGCGTGCAGAGGTGCAAGGGGAGGCGCCAGGTAAGTGCTGGAAGTTGACAAATGTTTGAAGAAAAGGATTTAGGTTTTAGGCAAGCATATGCGGACAGTCTTGGCGTAACAACATAAGATTGCAGTGTTCGTTACGTAACGCGTTTGTTATTATCCGTCGTATTTCGACCCTTGTTGTAGACAAACATATTTAATATTGTGTTTGCTCATCTCCGTCCTTTCTTTGATATGACTTTTTCAGTTCGTGTTTTTTTTTTTTATCGATTTGTGTGTAGTTCTACTCTTGTAATGAAATTCCATCCCCCCCTCCTCGCCCCTCCCCCCTCCCCCCCGCGAGGCTGTACAATTTTCACATGCTTCAAGCACATTCTCGTTGTAGGCTTACAGGATGTGAATATCAAGTGCCGTCGTCCTGCGCGAGTGCCATTAGAGGAGGGGGAGGGGAGGGGAGGGAAGGAGGCAGCGAGAGAAGGGAGGGCCAGGGGGGTGGTCGTAGGGGAGGACTGGAGGAGGGAGAGGAGGAGGATAGAATATAGAATGGAGCTAGGGAGGGAAGAGGAAAGGAGCGGAGGCGCACTGGGATAGTGCGGGATAGAAAGAATGATAGTGATAAGAGGATAAATGGGCATTGGGAAAGGAAAGTGAGGGGAAGTAAGGGGGAAAGGTGATACATAATAAAAGGGAACAGGGAAGAAAAAGGAAAGGGGTTTAGGCGTTAGAAGGAAGCAGGAAAGAGCGGGGGAAGAGGATGGGGATAGGAGGGAGCAGGGATAGGACGGAGGGGTGGGGGGGAGGAGGCGTTGGGAAGGAATGTAATGGCCTTCGCGTCCGACCAGAAAATTTGCAGTGGCTTGCTTGAGACTCCGCTGGCAACGGGTCGCGCCGCGGTCGGGAGATATTAGGGCTGTTATAGGTGCAATGGCGCAGTTCCGGATTGCGAATTAACATCCGCCCCCTTCCCCTTGCCCTTCCCCTCCCCTTCTCTCCTCCTTCCCCCTCCTTGCCCTTGCCCTTTCCCCTCCTCTTCCCTTCCCCTTCCCCTCCCTCCTTCCCCTTCCCCTCCCCTTCCCCTCCCTCCCTTCTTCTTCCCCCTCCCTTTCCCTTCCCTCCCCTTCCCCTCCCCTTCCCTTACCCTCCCCCTTCCCCTTCCCTTTCCCCACCACAGGGAAAGAAAGGGTTTGGTTGAAGGAGGAGGAGGATTGGAATGATGATGGCGAAGGGTGATGTTGGTGATTGGTGATGATTGCAAAGGTGGTTTTGGATCTTGTGATGATTTTGATTACAAGATATCAGTTGTCGTGATTATATGAAAAAAAATGATGGAGGAAGAATAAGATGATGATGATGGTGGTGGTGATTAAAGATTATGTAAAATTACGATATCAAACATGATGACATGTTAATGAACGCAATAATTATAGCAGTAAGATGAGGATATCAACCGAAATGACATATTAATGAACACGATGGTAATCGCATTAAAATTATGATATCAACCATGATTACATATTAATTAACCTAATAATGATAGCAGTAAAATTATGAAATCAAACAAGATGATGACACATTAATGAACACAATTATAATAGCATTAAGATTATCATATCAACTATGATGACATATTAATGAGCACAATAATGGTAGTAGGAAAATAATATGAAACATAATGACATATTAATGAACACAATAATTATAGCAATAAAATAATATCAAACATGAGGACATATTAATGAACACAATAATAGGACATATTAATGATAAATTATAGCAATAAAATAATATCAAACATGAGTACATGTTAATGAACGCAATAATGATAGCAGTAAAATGATAATATCAAACACGATGACCCGTTAATGAACGCAATAACAATAGCACCGATAATAAAAACAACAACAACAACGCCACCAATGTATAAAGAAATGTATTGCATCACTTGCCGATTCCGAGAGAAACAAACGCGGTCCTGCGGTCGGCGTCTGGGATTGGCGCCGATATTAATGACTACTTCGGGGATTTTTTTTTTTTTTTCGGTTTCAGCAGATGCCATTATGCTTGCGGTGTGTGCGTGTGTGGGGTGGGGTGGGGGGGGGTGTGTATGGGGGTGGGGGGGGTGTACGTTGTGGGTGGTGTGTATGTGTATGTGTGAGTGTGTGTGTGTGTGTGTGTGTGTGTGTGTGTGTGTGTGTGTGTGTCTGTCTCTGTGTGTGTGTGTGTGTGTGTGTGTGTGTGTGTGTGTGTGTGTGTGTGGTCTGATACATAATAGATAAGGTAATGGAAGGATGATATTCATTTCTTTGCTTTTCGGAAAGCGGGAAATGACGCAACTAGTGAGGTAGCAGGCTCGCTGTTATTGAATTTTATTTTTCATGAAGATAGAGAGAGAGAGAGAGAGAGAGAGAGAAGAGAGAGAGAGGAGAGAGAGAGAGAGAGAAGAGAGAGAGAGAGAGAGAGAGAGAGAGGAGAGAGAGAGAGAGAGGGAGAATGGGAGGGAGAGAAATTTTATGATAGGGAGAGAGAGAGAGGAGGGAGAATGGGAGGGAGAAATTTTTTATGATAGGGAGAGAGAGAAGAGGGAGGGAGATAAATTTTTATGATACCACAGTACTTTATTCGCAGTCAAATTCAAAATCCTTTATTCTATTTCTTTATATGCAAATCAAGTACAAGCCCACCGGTGTTGAATTATAGTTTCCTCTTTTTTTTCTTGTCGCTTCTCACTTTTCTACCTTGTATCCTCCCTCTCCTCTCTATCTTCCTTTCCCCCCCTATTCTTTCTTCTCTCTCTCTCATCTCCCTTCGCCATTCCCTCTCCGCCCTTTCCCTCGGCCCCGCGTCCCGAAGCCCCAGTACCGAGGGACTAATTAGCGCGTCTTTCACCGGCGAGACCCGTTGGTATTCGGCGTGATGGACGAGCGCCGTGTCCGTGTCCTTGCTGAGGTACCTCCCCACCCCTCCCCACCCTTCCCCTTCCCTCCCTTCCTCCCCTCCCTCACTTTCCTCCCTTCAGCCTCCCCTTCCTCCCCCTTCCCTCCCCCTCAGCCTCCTGCACTTCCCTCCCCTTTCCCTCCCCCTCAGCCTCCTGCACTTCCCATTGGTCCGTGACGTAAAGCATTAATTTCCGTTACGGAGGCGGAGTCCAGCCGTAAGGGAGGAAGGGGTGAGGGAAGGTGGGGGCGGGGTGGAGCCACGATTCTAGGGGATAGGGAAGGTGGAGCCGGGACCAGATCCGGAGCTTGAGGCTGGGGAGAGTGAGAGGGGAGGGGGGGGGGCTGTAGCTAAAGTGTAGGGTAGAGGATATGGAGGTAGGGGGGGAGAGAAGAGAGAGAAGAGAGAGAGAGAGAGAGAGAGAGAGAGAGAGAGAGAGAAGAGAGAGAGAGAGAAAGAGAGAGAGAAGGGGGGGGGGGGTGAGGGATGGAAGGGAGAATAATGAAACGGACTTTAGCGCAGTAGAAACACAGGAAACGACACGAAACACCTTCAGGAAACTCAGTCCTTCCGCCGCGTATGGGCGCCCACTCGCTGCCGTTTCGTGTCCGCCGCCCGAGTTCCCCCGAGGGTCCGTGCGCCCGCGTGGACGAGGCAAGCGAGGGACGGAGGCGATGGGGCGTTGAACTTCTGAACTTCGAAGTCTGTACTCTGGCGCGAGGCTGGCTAACGAAGCGTAGGATTGCAGCTCAGATTTTTTTTTTTTTTTATTATTTTTTATTATTTTTTTTTTTTTATGGGGAGGGATAGATTTTTTGTCGTGATTTTTGGGAACCTTATTAGTTCGAGTTTTTTGTTTGTTTGTTGACGTTTCATTTACTTGACGAAGAGAGTTGTTGTTCATCGTCGCCGAATGTTCGAAGGAAATCCGCGCTTTTCTTTGAATGTAATGTAAGATTCTGAGACGTATTTATGTTTATAGATTTAAGTCAAACGAGAACTATTTTTAGAACTCATGGGCGAAAGGTCTTAAAAGTAGGGCGAGGAAATAAGTCAGCCGGACGCCGGATGAACGACGAACGAAAGGGGAAAATCAGTCGGAAAACGAATGAAAAAAGATGAATGATCTACCTGATGAAACCGGTGGAATAATGAGTGCTCACGATGAATGATGAGGAATGAGGTGATGAGTAATCAAGCGGATGGTGAGTGAATAGACGAATGGTCCACGGGAAGATGAATGAGGTGACGACTCATAAGGGAAAACACGGATAACGGAGCACGAAATGATGAATAATGAAGTAAGATGAAACTGGGAATAAAGTGTCTCTCTAGCACAGAGATTCTCAGAGTATGGCGTCCCGGGAAGTAAGTGCGGTTCGACGCCTTCTATCCCTCTTTATTTCCCCAAAGTGCACGTCATCTTCACATTCCTCGGGTTGCCTCTCATATCAATCTTCGCTTGAGTTCGACCCGGAAAGAACAGCGACTCGGCTCGACCCGAAGGATTTACGACGCGTGACACCCGACTGGCTTGCGAAGTGGGGCTAATTAATGGGCTATTTTTGGTTTATTTATTTATTTTATATTTGTCATTTTTTTACTCGACCACTTGGACTTCACGGCCAGACCCTCGCGCTCGTCACCGCTCGGAGGGAACTGCGAGCAAGTGTGGCAGCTGGATTTACGAGATCAGGGTCTACAGTTTCGAGACCTTGGCACTAGTAACGGCCGCGCGTTCATGCACTCGTGCATATCAACACACGCACACGCACACCACACACACACACAACACACACACACACACACACACACACACACACACACACACACACACACACACACACACACACACACACACACACACACACACACACACACACACACAACATACATACATACAAGCGGCTCGCGCGCGCGCGCACACACACACACACACACACACACACACACACACACACACACACACACACACACTCTCTCTCTCTCTCTCTCTCTCTCTCTTCTCTCTCTCTCTCTCTCTCTCTCTCTCTCTCTCTCTCTCTCTCTGAGTTGTTTATTATAGCATGATATGGGTCGTATAGACTGGGCTCAGACCTGCTCCCTTACAGGATATATTTAGCTAAAGACGTCACAATTCTCTCCCTCCTCCTCTGTCTCTCTCCCTTCCCTCTCCCTCTTCTCTTCTTCTTCTTCTTTCTCTTCTCTCTCTTCTCTCTCTCTCTCTCTCTCTCTCTCTCTCTCTCTCTCTCTCTCTCTCTCTCTCTCTCTCTCTCTCTCTCTCTCTCTCTCTCTCTCTCTCTCTCTCTCTCTCTCTCTCTCTCTCTCTCTCTCTCTCTCTCTCTCTCTCTCTCTCTCTCTCTCTCTCTCTCTCTCTCTCTCTTTTAATTTTTCTTTATTCTCGTTCTCTTTCTCTGATGTGTCTATTGGAGAATGATGTAGGTCGTATAGAAGGGGGAGGGCGCGCTTAAACCTGCTACCTTACATGCTTTATTTAGGTAAGGGCGTCACAATTCTACTTTCATTTTTTTCTTTCCTTCATTTTTCCTCCTTTCCTCCCTCTCCCTTTTCCTCCCCCTTTCTCCCTCTCCCTTTTCCTCCCCGGTGCTTTTGTTCTTGTAGCAAAGTTACTACGTAGCAGAGAAAATTGACACGTCGGTGGCTCATACGTGCGCATTTTAAGGCTCCTCAAAGGCCTGGAAGTCATAAGGCGGGCAATAACCTACACGCCCTGTCGTAGACGCCGGTTATGGGGAGGGGGGAGGGGCGTGTGGGCAGGATGGGGTAATGGTAAGGGGGGAAAGGGAGTTGTGGGAATAGTTGTAAGAGGGAGGTGGTGTTATGGGCAAGGGGTGAGGGATGAGGAAAATTTGGCAGGATGGGGTAATGGTGGTAAGGGAGTTGTGGGAAAGTTGGAAGGGGGAAGGTGGTGGTAGGGGCAAGGGGGGGGATGAGGAAAATTTGGGCAGGATGGGGTAATGGTAAGGGGGGTAAGGGAGTTGTGGGAATAGTTGTAAGGGGGAAGGTGGTGGTGGGCAAGGGGGGGGATGAGGAATATTTGGGCAGGATGGGGTAATGGTAAGGGGGTAAGGGAGTTGTGGGAAAAGTTGGAAGGGGGAAGGTGGTTAGGGCAAGGGGTGAGGGATAATTTGGGCGTCGGTTGCGAGGCAGGTTGTAGGGGGATGAGGGCAAGGAGTCAAGTAGGGTGGAGGGAGCGTCGGCTAGAACACGTGGTGAAGAAAATTCGGGCATTGGGTAATGTGTTTGGGGGAGGCGCGAAAGATGTGGATTAGGGGGAAAGTTAATGTGAAAGTGAAGGGTTGTCCTGCCGAAGATAAATCTTGGGAGGTAAGACGGTGAAGAAAGAAGCGGAAGTTAGAGGAGAGATAAGGAGGAGTAGAAAAAAGCTGCATGGAGAGAAGTTAATCCAGAAAGGAAAGTTCAAGGGGAAGTAAGAATAGAAGGAAAAAAGCGGAACGAAGACAGTCCAAGATTGACACGAAATGAAGACCGTAATGGAAGTAACACGAAGATTAAGACGAAAGGAAACGTGGCGATCATAAATCTCGCCGGTGATCGCGCGTGCGGTTGTCATAATTTACGTTGCTCGGGGGAGCTAAACGACGAGATTCGATCTTTCGCGGTCTCCGTCGTATTTCGTCGCAGTGCGTTCTCCCGTCGCGGGGCAGTGGCGAGTG